>ML112079.1:0-24877 GCA_003697995.1 Taxidea taxus jeffersonii
TATTCTTGTAACAAATTTTGATATATGAATCATGTAACATACATATGTTTATGCCTTCAGAAAGGGGAATTGATTAATATTTGTTAATAAGCCCCTTCTAATAATGACAGATGCTGGTCACATGATTTTTTAGCAAGTGTATGAATTGGAAGTCAATAAAACTCGGTGGTCAATGGACGACCAAACTACCAGAGCACCCTGATGCAGAAGGCATGTACTTCTTAATACAAGTTTCAGATAGTAAGTACATTAGTGGCATTCCATAACTGCAGTAAGGGAAGTTCTAGGACTTATAGCAGACTTGGGATAAATAGGTGGAATTATTCTTAGGTATATGAAGGGTGAAAGGAAAAAATCACACCAACGATAATGCTTCTGAGATGAAGAAGGGGCAGCTGAGGCATATTGTGCCTCAGTATTACACACAGATCTTCCTGTCTCCGGGGTCCTGAGGGTGACGAGGAAGGAAACCCAGAACTCTGTTTCTCATTGATTTTTGAAAACTGACTAGAGGTTCCTGAGTGCTTATTTTTGGTGGGAGCCCTTGGGAGTTGTTTAATGAGAACACATTCAAGAAACTATTACTTTTCAGCAGAAAGTATGTTACACGTGCGATCAGATCGAAGCAGAGAGGAGTTTGCTCCAGATGTAAGAGTTGTTTTTCCCAAACTGTATTTGTTCTGTATATAAGAGTTGTTTCCCCCAAACTATGCTTGTAAGCTGCCACACCCAGTATGGCTGCAGTTAAAATAGCCTCTAAATAGCAGAGGCTCCTAATGGAAACATATCCACATTTGTTCTCACTGTTCAAAGCAAGGGGTGGGGGTCTGGGTTGAGTAATCCGACAGCATCACCCACGTCCCTGTCTCCCACCTGTTTTCCTACCTTGCCCCCTTTCGATGATCCAGACTCCTTTTGAGGAACACCTGCTCTCTTGCCTGCTTGTCCTCAACTGTCCTGTTTACTACCGCATTGCTGGTCCCCAAACCTTCTCTGGCATGTTGGTAGCCCTCAGTATCAAGTGAACAGACCTGTGCCATTGCTTCTCCCCATATAGGATGTGTGCATCAAGAGCAAGTCAGGGTCTAGAAAATGTGGTGATGAAACCAGGCAAATGTGTGTGCGATGAATCTACCTCTGCCCAGGATGCTGGATTTCACTATTGTTTCATTGAAATACGTTCTCCGAGCTTATAATTTCTTATAGACGGTGTTAGCATTTAACATCGAAGTGCTCCAATTTATAGGATTGACATATTTGCATTGTTGGCCAGGACATCCCTTATGAACTTCTTTATTCATTGATTCACTCAGGACTGTCTGAGAATGACAGAGACAACCAAAGATTTCAATATACTGGAGTTTATGTTTCCTTTGTTTTTACCTATCAATTTATAGAAAGCCACATCTAGGAAAATGGTACTAACCAAGAATGTTGGCAAGAGCATGATTAAGATTGCAGTGATCTCTGATAAATCTAGAACCTAACAGCTCACCTAACATGCTAGAACAGGAGACTCTGTGGGTCTAATAAATGGAAAACAACATTCACACCTAAAACGATGTACACAGTATCCCCTGGTGTAATTTATATCCTTTTACTATGACCATACTTGTATCAGTTTTTTATCATCTAGATGAAGAAGAAAAATATTGTTTCTCAGGCTGTCACTGTTAGTCTGGCTTTTTAGTGCAATCTGTTTGTTTTTCAAATATTTAAATTCTCTGTAGAGTCAATTCAACAAAAATGTGAATGTAAATGTAGTTAAAAGTCTGTGGGTCTTGGAAGATATCCCTGCTTATATATTTCCACCTGTTCCCATTAAGTACGAAATTATTCTGTCATGTCACTTTGAGTCTGGAGTGAAACCTGATCTTGTTCCAAAATACAGGACATGGTAATCTGTTGCTATGGAAATTATGAAACCCTTTTAAACAAAGCTAGAAAGCAGTTATAAATTCCTTCAGTCCAGCAGGATATAGAGGTAAGGGAAGAATATACATTTTGGAGAGATCTGAGTAATTGCCAAGAAATAAATCAACTGTCCATAATCCTTTAAGCTCAGGATGCTGGGGTGACTCTGAAAGGTGGCCAGGGGAGCTTCCAAGGAGACTGGCCGGCTCTCCACTTGCTTCGGGATGTTGGGCGAGCAGAGAGCCTGCACTCAGGCCACACTCCCAAGCTCACTTCAGTGTGCATCTCTGTGGATGAGAAGCAGCTTTCTGGCCTTGGGAATGACCAGTCCTCTGTGTCCCCTCTGCCCGTAGAGCTTTATTTGGGAAAGCCTAGTAGATGGGCCTGCTGCTTTGACGGAATGGCAGCTTTCCTTCAACACAGCAGTCAGTGACAGCTTTTGGAGGAGGCAGGGAAGGACAGAAAGACAGAACGGACTTACTTAAGAACTTGGGGAACAAGTCTGTCTCCCCCGATTCTACTTTTTGAAGTGGACTAAAGAAGTGGTTACTGAGTCAAAGAGAAACCAGTGTAAATCAGAGAGTAAAGTAGAAGCCTCAGTTACAGCAAACCTTAGTGATCTGTCTTATTTCATTTAAAAATAATATTTATAATTTTAATCTAATGTTGGGTCTGGTATAGAAAGCACCAGCTTTCTATAATATTTATAATTTATAATAATACTTATAATTTATAATCTAATGTTGGGTCTGGTATAGAAAGCACCAGATTAAAAAACAAAACAAAAAGAAACTAAAAATCAAAAGGAGGAAAGGAAGGAAAGAAGGAATAAAGGGAGGGAGGGATGGAGGGAGGAAAAGAAAGAAAGGAAAAAGAAGGAAGAAAAGAAGGAAGGAAAAGAAAGAAAGAAAAAGAAGAGAAGAGAAAAGAAAGGAGGGAGGAAGGAAGGAAGGAAGGAAAGAAAGAAAGAAAGAAAGAAAGAAAGAAAGAAAGAAAGAAAGAAAGAAAGAAAGAAAGAAAGAAAGAAAGAAAGAGAAAGAAAGAAAGAAAGAAAGAAAGAAGGAAAGAAAGAAAGAAAGAAGAAAGAAAGAAAGGAAGAGGAAGAGAGAGTCAAAGAAAGAAATAATATTTGCTGATACTGGAGCTCCTGAAGGACTACAAAGTGTGTATGAATTTAAAATCATAGTTTTAGAATTATAGATAACTAAGACCATTTTAAAGTCAGCAAAACATGGTGCTGAGGATTTCTTCCTAAGCCCCAGGGTAGCAGAATGATGAAGGTGATTTATAAAACTCTTAACCCTGTTACCTGAAGTCAAACAAGGAACACTTTTTTAAAAAGATTGTATATATTTTTTTAATAGAGAGAGACACAGCAAGAGGGGGAACACAAGCAGAGGGAGTGGGAAAGGGAGTAGCAGACTTCTGGCTGAGCAGGGAGCCCGATGCGGGGCTCGATCCCAGGATCCTGGGACCATGACCTGAGCTCAAGGCAGATGCTTAAGGAGTGAGCCACCAAGGCACCCCCAACAAGGAGCATTTTAATTACCAAAATAATTCTATAAGTACCCACTGAATGGCTTCATGTGTGTTTATGTGTGCATTTACTTCTCTCTCACATGCACACACACACACACACACACACACACACACACACACACACACAGAGCACAGTGTCTCTGTATAGTAATAGGCTTTAAGTTCAAGGAATCTAAGAGGATACCTTGCTAATCCTCAGATTTTCTGTGGCAGGTGGGGAAACAAAACAAAGCTAACTGAAGTTTTATTTTTACCTACTACTAAGAAAAGAAAAAAATAGTTCCTGAGTCCTCAGAAAGTTATATAAAAGTATAATTCATAGTAGGTACTACCTACCCTACAATATATGGTCCCTTAATTCCTCTACTACATGTGGCTTAAGATTACACTGAAATTCTTTTAACTTTTTCTGTTTATTTTTTGGAAATATTTTCCTCAACAATTCTGGTCTTAAATATCAACTATTTAGGTATCAAAGTGCTTGGATTTCAGTAGGAGTTTTATCATATTTTTTTCTGATAAAATAACATATACTTTTATATATTTGAAGTCCTATGATGTTTTCAACAATACTGAAAGTAAGCTTTGATGGTTCAGAATCTTCAATTACTTTATTTTAAAAAATATTTATTTGTGTGTGTGTGTGAGAGAAAGAGAGAGGGCAAGCATGAGCAGGGGGAACAGTGGGCAGAGGGAGAAGTAGGCTTCCTGCCGAGCAAGGAGGCCGATGCAGGACTCGATCCCAGAACCCTAAGATCATGGCATGATCTCATGGCCTGAGCCTAAGGCAGATGCTTAACCAACTGAGCTACCCAGGCACCCTTCAATTACTTTATTGTTTTAAGTTACTATTTATGTCTAGATAGATGCAGTTTTGTGTCTCCCTGAAGGTATTAAGTGCAGTAGTAGTCAACACAGTGTTCAGAATTCTAGGGTGACCCTTTGGTCTCTGCATGGACTGTTACACAGCATTACCTCTCCTTGAATGTGGGGGACTTGTACCTACCTGACTTATAACCAATGGGGAATGGCAAAGATTATGGGCTGTCCATCTTGCAATGATATCACACGAGAATATCAGGCTTTTTCTTGCTGACACACAGAGAGAGCTTCTCCTGTTGGCCTAGAGGAAACCAACAGCCATGCTATAAGCTAATGAGGGGGTCACAGGGGAGAGGAAATAAGGCTCATCCTCCAGCCCCTGAGCACAAGCACCTACCAGTGGTCAGGGAGATGTCAAGGTCAAACCAGGACTCTGGGTCATACCATCATAACCAAATCAAGTCTGCAAATGAGCTTTAAACAGATGGTTTTCTTAGTTGAGCCCAGCCAACACCTTGATCACAACTTTGTTTGGGATCCTGGCCTGGACCCGGGACCCCTATAAAGTATGATTTGGTACATGTGTGTTGTTTTAAGCTTAAAGTGGTGGTAAATTGTCACACAACAATACAATACTAACATATCTAGCATTGAAGACTTATAACTGAAAAGGGGCAACATGAGTAATACAGGGTTGCTTTTTTGTTGTTGTTATACTTAAAGCAACAAAACCATTTTATAATACCTACACTTCTTTCTTTAAGGAAAAGAAGTATCTTTAAGGCAGGTACAAAATAGCTAAAAAAGTAAGCAGTTGACATTTTGATAATATTTTATAGCAATTACCATCTTCCTAAAACTTTTTTTTAGTTTTATTTTTCTGGTTTCAAAAGATTTTAGGTTATACCAAATAGTCAAATTATTTGACCTTATAATTTTGTACAAACTTAAAATTAATTTTTCTGTTTGGAAGCCCATCAGGTGTACATAGAAATAAATGCCCTATTCTGTTCTTTAAGAATTAAGTTTTTTAAAATTATGTGCACAGTTTCAGCATCTTCACATATTTTAGTCACATTATGTATGTGCACACATAACTATGTTTATGAAGTTGGTTATGGCTTTCAACATTGTCCTTGAACTACTGTATTATATCCCCAAATTGCTCTTCTAAAATAATCCGCCTGTTGGACACTCAGCACAGCTAAGTATTAACTGGAGATTATACTGTTCTTACCCTTGAAACTATAATACAGGCAAGTCCTGGGTGGAAGGAAGGAAGGAAGGAAGGAAGGAAGAAAGAAAGGAAGGTGGGTTAGAAAGGGGGAAAGGAAGGAAAGGGGGAGTGGAAGGAAAGAAGGGAGAGAAACTGGGAGGAAGGGATGGAGGGAGGGAGGGAGGAATGAGGGGAAGAAAAGCATTGCTGGAAAAAGAAACAAAAACAGGGTGCCTGGGTGGCTCAGTGGGTTAAAGCCTCTGCCTTCAACTCGGGTCATGGTCCCGGGGTCCTGGGATCGAGCCCCACATCGGGCTCTCTGCTCTGCGGAGAGCCTGCTTCCTCCTCTCTCTGCCTGCCTTTCTGCCTACTTGTGATCTCTGTCTGTCAAATAAATAAAATCTTTTAAAAAAGCAAACAAATGAAACAAAAACCTTTGTAAACTAGATCTACCTTGAATCCTGACAATAAAGGGGTGTCAAAATAAAAAATAAAGTTGTATAACATGAAATCATGACAAATGCTTATTGGTGTGTGTCCAAGTAACTCTCAGCCCCCAGGTCCCTGGTCGAGGGTTTATTGTGTGGTTGTTGTACCCACTAGCTTTGAATCCCAACTCTAAATGACCACGGACATTAACAAGCCTAGAATGGCTTGATCCCAGGCAACTTGGTGAGACACTGCTTGTAATGAGTAAGTCTCTTTTGATAATACTGCTGAGGCTTTTGTTCACTAAAGCTTTAATCTGGGTTAAAAAGAAGAAGGAGAAGCCTTCTGTGTTTCTTTTTGCTTTGAATCTCCTATTGACTCAAGGACTCAGTCCTCATTCTGGAAGGATAGACAAAATCCTCTTATGTCTTGCTTTCTCAAGGAGGTATATTTGAGAATAGTGTATGAGTTAGTATTGGTTTGCTTAACTCTAATCGGATGCTCCGAAATGCTTCCTTACCAGCAAACTGTAGCCTAAAGCCCTAACAAAACATTCTATTTAGTTAGTATACAAATTTGCCAGAGCTCATAATGGAGTGAGCAACGTTTCAAATCTCTTGATAGGAGGAGACATAGCTTTGCCTTATAATATAATATAAACGTGCTGTTTGTAGAAACCTGTTAAGTCACATCCCCCCCTTCGAAAAAATTAGATACAGAAAATAAAACTTGTATCTTTGACCAGCTATTTATTTTTTATTGTTCATTAAATCCCTGTGCATGATGAGCTGGCATGAACACAAAGGTTTATGGTAATCTTCACAGCTGTACGTAGAATGTAGCTGATATTGGCATGCAGGTGGAGCATTATGGGTATCCCATCACTCTGTAAAATTGTAGCATTCATTTTTATAAAAAAAAAATTCTCCCTAAATGCTAAATTAATTAATTTGTGAGTTTTTAGAATAACACAAAATACATATTTTGCACAATTACATACAAAAATGCATGTGATAGATATTCAAGCAGTTATCTGTGGAAGAGGAGGAGAGTGAAAAGAAGCGGTGCTAAAAAGGAATGTAAGAAATAAACATTCAGGGCACCTGGGTGGCTCAGTGGGTTAAGCCTCTGCTTTCGGCTCAGTACATGATCTCAGGGTCCTGGGATCCAGGCCTGCATCGGGCTCTCTGCTCAGCAGGGAACCTGCTTCCTGCTCTCTCTTTCTCTGCCTGCCTCTCTGCCTACTTGTGACCTCTCTATCTCTCTGTCAAATAAATAAATAAAATCTTAAAAAAAAAAATTCATTAGAGGAAATACTTGTGTATGTGGGGAATCTACTGTGGTTTCTCCGTGACGATAACCACCCTATTTCTGTCCACCATTTTACGTGTGTGTGTGTATACACGGTAATGTAGTTTCTAAGAGAGGATGCATACTATTTTTCTTCAGTTTTAAAATTTGATCACCTATTTTATTTTGCCGCATTTTTCATGGATTTCATGTTTAGAACTTTAAAGGCTGCAGAAGCGTCCTTTAGGTCCTATAAAATGATTTGCATATCCACATCACCATTGTTGGCTGCCTTTATTTTTTTTTATTTTTTAAAGATCTTATTTATGCATTTGACAAAGAGAGCAAGCACAAGCAGAGGGAGTGGTAGAGGGAGAGAGAGAAGCAGACTCCCCCCGCTGAGCAGTGAGCCTGATGTGGGGCCTGATGTGGTCCTCTCAGGACCCTGGGATCATGACCAGAGCTAAAGGTAGACATCTAACTGACTCAGCCACCCAGGCACACCAGTTGGCCAACTTTAATGAATCATTTTTAACTGTATAGATAACATTTTGTTATTGTGCTAAAATAAATGAAATCCTCACCCTCAGTGTTTAAATGTTTTTAAGTGTTTAAAATATTTCCAAAGCATATAATATAACTAATTTCTTCTTTATTTTTTTAAAGATTTTATTTATTTATTTGACAGAGTGAGAGAGATTACAAGCAGGCAGAGAGGTAAGCAGAGAGACAGGGGGGAAAGCAGGCTCCCTACTGAGCTGAGACCGCGATGTGGGGCTTAATCCCAGGAGCCTGAGAGCATGACCTGAGCCCAAGGCAGAGGCTTAACCCAGAGCCACATAGGCACCCCTAATTTCTTCTTTAATAAAGTAAATTAAAGTGAGTTTCATGTATGTGTGATTGGCTGCTGTTCTTTAAAGTATGAGACTTGGGCACCTGGGTGGCTCAGTGGGTTACGCCTCTGCCTTGGGCTCAGGTCATGATCTCAGGGTCCTGGGATTGAGCCCTGCATCGGGCTCTCTGCTCAGCGGGGAGCCTGCTTCCCCCCTCTTTTCCCTGCCTGCCTCTCTGCCTACTTGTGATATCTCTCTCTGTGTCAAATAAATAAACAAAATCTTAAAAAAAAAAAGTATGAGACTTTGGGGCACCTGGATGGCTCAGTCAGTTAAGCATCTGCTTTTGGCTCAGGTCATAATCTCAGCATCCTGGGATTGAGCCCTGTGTTTGGCTCCCTATTCAGTAGGGAGCCTACTTCTCCCTCTGCCTGCTGCTCACCCCCTGACTTGTGTGCTTTCTCTCTCCCTCTTTCTCAAATAAATAAAGTCTTTTAAAAAAATTAGATTTAGGGATTCCTTTATCTGGAATTTCCCACATGAGCTGACACTCTCTTGTCTGTACCTATAACCTAATCATATCAAACTTTATGTTAAAATGATAATACTAATACCTAAAAATTACCACATATATGCAATATTCCCTTAAATTATAAGTGTTTGCAAAGTATTTCCCATTTAAATCTCTTAATGAACCTGTGAGGTATGGACACTATTACTACTTTAATATCCAGATTAGAAACCAGAGTCTCAGAGAGGTTAAGGAATTAGTCCAACTTTATAGGACGATCAGATCTCAGACACTTGCATCCTAGCCTCAACAGTCTTACATGGGATGCTGATATGTCCCCCAAATTGTAGACATACCCACAAAACCATGAGGAGGCGTAATGTCTTTAGTGAATAGCAGGCTCTTTAGCAACATAGTTAAACAGCTTTGAAAATGCCCGATTTTTCTGCTCCCCATGTGAGAAGAATGACCAAGAGTTATGTAGCCCAGTTACTAGTCAGCCCATAGAGTCAGGGCCAGAAACCACAACCAGATTAGTTACAGATTCCCATTACTGTGTTCCAATCCTGATGTTCACCCTAAACCACAGCCAGGCTAGGAGAATATGTGTATCTGAAGCAGAAGTGTTTTTTTCATTCTTTTTTATTCTCCTACTTCATAGGAACCTAGTCCATAATGGTTCCCATTTCCATGGGTATCTCTCATGCAGATCTGATTTCCACAGACATTTGTGTTCTCTGATTTGAGAGCTCATCTGGTCTCTGCATGTCCTGGATTGTTGCTTCTGGCCCTTCAGAATTCTGTGTTCCCCATTCTCTGTCCACCATAAGCTATACCACTCCTTTCCATATTGCTAAGGGAAAGGAAGTTTCATTGTGTTGACTAAAATAGAGTATTTTACAGTATTTAAACCCATTCATTTTGAGGGCGTATTGGACATGCCCAGTGATGTGTTGGACTTTTAGGTGTAACTTTATATGTGAGACACTTGGCTAGAGGCAGTAGGCATACAGACCTAAATTAAATAAGACCCGGCCTTTGTGGAACAGAGAGAGTTAAGGATGCCCAGATACGCGCAGAACTCTTCAAGTGTCATCTGTGAGAGCTCACGCAATAATATTGAATGACTGACTCCCTTTGACCAACCTTTTCCACTCCTAGAATGTCATGCTAATAGAGTAGAACAAAAGATAGTTCAACAAATATATCAGAATTAAAAACTAAATTTCAAAACATAAGTAAAAAAAAAAAAACAACATAAGTATTTGGTGAAATAACATATCTGTGTATAAGCATATATATTGAAAGATCAGTAATGATCCCTTAGATCTAGCTTTATTGACAAAAGGAATGTCCATGGCATGTTGTTAAAGGGGAAAAAAAAGAGGTTAAATGTGTGTAGAACAGGATTCAATTTGATCTTAAAGTATGTACGTGTGGGGTACTGGGTAGTTCAGTTGATTAAGTGCTGGACTCTTGGTTTTGGCTCAGGTCATGATCTCAAGGTTGTGAAATAGACTACTAAGTCGGGCTCCTTGATCAGGTGGAGTCTGCTTGAGATTCTCTCTCCCTTCACCCCAGGGGTCGAATGCTCTCAAATAAATAATAAATAAATAAAATACTTAATTTTTAAAAAATGTGCATGTGAGAGAGAAAAAAGAGAAAGAGATGTAGAGAAATCGACACCATATTTCTCCTGCTGTCTCAAGTTCGTGGCTTTTCCTTTTTGTTCATTGTGTTTTTAAATTGGTTCCGTAAAACTCATGCAAGGTCATCCTATACTGTTTTTACATCTTTAAAAATATTTTTTTCCTAAAGCCTTAAATATGATGCTTTAAAAAGAAACAAAAATCAGCTATTTTTGCCAATAAGAGTTTAATTCATAATAATCTAATTCCTCAGAGGAGGTGAGGAAGAGATGAACTTTTCTATATTCTAGTTATCTTTCTGATGTATCAAAGTTATAACTAACCATCACCAGGAATGAGGCTGACTTCGTCATTTGTGAAGACTACATTTAATAATTCATGTCACTAAAAAAAATACTCGTAACAGCAGCGGCTTTATTTAACCAGCGATATCAATGTATAGATCATTCCACAAATGTCATGTTTCAGAGAAATGATAAAAAAGTCTCAAACAAAATATACACAGATTTCTTTAAACATTATTGATAAAGACATCTTTATTAAAGCATCAATATTTAAACCATTACATCAATTCTTACAACTGTGAAGTTCGTCTGTCTCTAACACTTCCTCCCCTGTTTCCCCCAATCTTCTGTGGTTTGAAGGAAGCAAATGATTCCGTTTGTGTGAGTTGTAAATAAAATAAGAGCAACTGGGTTCTGCCCAAGGGCTCTGGGGGTTCACCTATGATTCATCTGTGATTTAATTAATCTGTGATATAATTATGTATCTTTTTCTGTTTGACATTCATTTGGCCAACTTCAGTTTGTTTTCACATTGCTCAAGATTCTTTTTTTCCCTCTCCTTTGGAAAACTGCACTTGGAAGATAAGTAAATTTTGCATTAAATGAGATGTTACCCTCTGTGAACATATATATCCAAATACACTAACACTCTAGAGGTATTGTGTGATATATACTTTTTTCTTAAAGAGGCTGAGTGATAATGATGCATAATTCACCTTGTTCATGAGGAAGATATGGGATAGGGGATTCTGTGTCCTCTTCACCTTTTCATTTTTATTTTTATGTTTATTTTTTCCACCCTTTCATTTTTAAACAACCTCAGGGCCTTTGGTCTATTGAAACCACTGCTCTAATAAGTACTGATGTTGCTTTCATTTTTAGATTTTTCCTGCTCAGGGTTCAGATGAGCATGATTTTGGTATGGGCAAATTTTGGTATGGGCTTGAGTAAGTTCTAGGCATGGTGAGTTCCTTAAGAAATGTGCACTCGGGGGTACCTGGGTGGCTCAGTGGGTTAAGTGTCTGCCTTCGGCTCAGATCATGATCCCAGGGTCATGGGATCCAGTCCCACATCTGGCTCCCTGCTCATTGGGGCATCTGCTTCTCCCTCTCCTGCTGTACCTCCCCCTGCTCATGCTCCTTCTCTCTCAAATAAACAGATAAAGTCTTACAAAAAAAAAAAAAAAAGAAGAGGGGCGCCTGGATGGCTCAGTGGGTTGAAGCCTCTACCTTCGCCTTAGGTCATGATCCCAGGGTCCTGGAATACAGCCCTGTGTTGGGCTCTCTGCTCAGCGGGGAGCCTGCTTCCCTTCCTCTCTCTCTGCATCCTCTCTGCCTACTTGTGATCTCTGTCAAATAAACAAATAAGGTCTTAAAAAAAAGAAAAAGAAATGTGCACTTGATTTAGGTAACAAAATAACAGTGTGTGTTAGTGTGTTTCCACCAGCTTACATGTAAATTTGTTGTGAGGATCTTGTATTTAAGAAATATTATAATATGATTCTCCACAATGCCCTTTCATGACTTATATGTTTTCCAAAACCTGAAAACTGTCTTCTTTGCTCCTAGAGAGAGTGTGAAGTTTCTCTCTGCCCAGGAGATGCAGAGAGGTGGAGACCTGGCTCTAAGAGGGTGGGTTTAAACCCAGTGGGGGTGAGGTCCAGAGTGAAGGCTGCGAGGTGGCAGGGGCTTCAGGGATTATGGTGACTTGTTGCTAATATCCTCGGAGTGTAAGCTGCTGAACTTCTTAGCGCCGATGGGGTAAAACAGAAAACACAGCCACACAAAAGGGATCGGAGAATCACAGACCGGCTGAGAAAACACAGTATAATAAAGCTGCCAACACCGATGATGAGCGGGCCATCAGTTTGTCTTGGGGGCTGCAGCACCTGCTACTAATTGTCGTGGTGAGCTCGCCAGTCACCTCGTGGTTTCACGCACTCTGCTGCCCTGCATGTGGGGGAGAAGCAGGCCAGCTAATTGCTGTTGCTCTCCTGCCCGTGAGTCAACGTGCGGAGCTAATAGTGACAGATAGAGGGCAGACGGATTCCTGCTCGCAGCTCCGAGTTCGCCGTTTGCTGTAACTGAGGCAGCAGGCATGGAACTCAGCACGGGAACAAGGATGGTGTGCCTCTTGGCTTAACATGTGGAGGGGCTTTAAAAAAAAAAAAAAAAATCCCTGGTAACATTTTTTGGATGATGCAAGACTGGATACGAATGCCTCCCAGAAACAAGAAGCAGTCCGTGTGAGCAGATCCTCTGCGACCTGGAGGATGAGCGTTGGCTGTTTTGAGAGGGATGTTCAGGACGCAGTCTTGGCAAGAAAACTTGCTGCATAATCTTCCACGGGCTGAAGATGAAACTTTAAACCGGCAAGTAAGTTGCTTTTTTCTTCCCCCTCCCACCCCTTAATCTTTCCAGTGTGAGGCAGCAGGAAGTACAGAGAAAGTTAAGACTTTGTTGCAGTGCTGTCAGTCTGTGTCATGCTATCACTTTGTGCCCTGCTTGTTCAAAGAATAGAGTGGGGATGATGTACAATTAATCTGCTACTAGAGGAAACACAGCTCCTCTTCTCGTTCTTCTGGATCCCTGCGTGTGGGCTTACAGATTTGTTGAGATGTTGATGTAAAATTTAGGAAGTCCCATGCTTCGGAATTATGACTCTTTGCAGCTTGACCTGTTTTAAAAATGTGAATGCTCAACCACTTTCTTCCACTGCTTCTTTCTCCCTGACAAAATGTAGAAAGAGAGAGAGAGTGTTGATACCACGTTTTTTTTTTTTTTCCTTTTTGTGCACAAATGTACCTGTGTGCCATTTCATTTTATGAGTGGCAGTTGCTGGAGATTATCGTTAATGGGGAAGTGTAAGAGGCTAACTCTGCCCCACGATGAATATTCTGTGATTTCTTGGGATCTGGAGGACCCTGAGATGTGTTAGTGTATTAGAATATGTGCTCCCTTACAAAAGTGTCGGGAAGCATTAACCATTTAGAATTTGGATCCAGGTAGACTTTATCTTCCAAATGCAGAATTAGTGCTAGGTAGTACTAACAGCTCCCCCGCTTTGCAGTGTGGCCTTTACTTTACAAACACACTCTGGATGCCGCAGGGAAGGTGAGCCTGAGGAGCAAGTTCCAGGCTGATGGATCTCTCCAGTATGTGCAGGTGGTCACCGATTTGATGAAGCTGTGGCAGGCATGCGAGGGGTGGGCTGGGTGGGGGGCGGAGGGGGGTCACAGTTCACCAGGGTGAGCACGTTGGCCTCCCATCAGGCTGACTCCAAGTCCAAACTCATTTGCTTTCAGGAACAGAGCTGAATGTCAAAGCTAGTAACCGAACACTTGCAGGGCAGAGTTTTTGTGTGGCTTAATGTCAGAGAAGCAAACAATTGTAAAAGAGGTGTATATTGAAGCACAGAAGGTTTCCTCTCATTTTCAAGGCAATATGGAAGCCTCTTGCACACACTCGCACAGAGTTACTGCTCACTGCAAATTGGTTCTTCCATTCGTTCTTTGCTTTTGTTCTGCCTTGGCTAAGTGTGAGTCAGTGTATGTATCTTTGCATGCGAGTCTTCAGATTTCAGAAAGTTGATCTCCTTGACAGTGTGCTCATTCTCCTCAGAAACACAGGTACAGCCTCATGCGTGTCCAGTTGCACAGAGTGGGGCTGTCCTCACTTTTCACCTCCTGCAATGATGGGGTGAGCAGGGAACGTGTATCTTCATCCCTTCACCACCAAAATGAACCCTGGGTGTTAGTCATTCAGGGATCTGAGCAGATCAGAGTGTGTGGCTATCTTACTGTTAGCTGGCTTTTTGGAATATCGTGGGATAGAAGTTTGAGTACTTTGTATAAAGAGGTTTAAATAAATCCTTCCATTTTCTGAGAGATTTTAAAACTTAAATCCATTAATACTATTATTTGATAAGTGCATGTCTAATCTAAAACAGTAGTTTTAAAAGGAGAACTGATAATTATAATTCTAAGCATAAAAGAACTCAGTTTAAGTTACATGCCTATTGCAATATTTTTCCTTAGCCTTCCTACGTTTCAGTTGTGCAAAATGTGTGTTGTGGTTTTTTGTTTGCTGGTTGGTTTATCTGTTCGGTTTTGTTTTACTACCCAACTTGAAGAGCAGACCAGCAGATGTAAACTGAAGCCACTTGCAAAAATTCCCCAGTATTTGTCAGTACCCAGACTCAGGTGGAAGTTAAAAGCAAAAGGCAATTATTATTATTTTTCTCATCAAGGAAAATAACTCTCTCTCTTTGATCACAAAATGTGTGTCAAACTAATGTATGTTGAGTAATTAATGATTCCTTTCAGTAATCACTTGATCATGTGGGCTTTGACTCCCTGAATAAATAATGAACCTTTACAATCATAGTAAAAAAGTACAAGAAAAAAAATAATCCTCTAACTGTAAATATTTGTCTAAGGGTAGATGAGTGTCCTCCCCATTGTTGTAACTGTGTAGGTGCAAGTTCAGACAAGAGGGACTTGTGTTCCTACTTACTTGAAGTAATATAATACAAAACATTTCCCGTAAGTTAGCTGTCATCTCTTCTCTGGCCCTGGAAGCCCCTGTATATGTTTACCTGTTATTGCAACCTTCACAATGAAGAAAATCTTAGGGTTTTAACTTTTCCCTTCATTCCCAGCCTAGGACTAGGATTCCCATTCTATTCACATTGATAGAAGCAATAATCCCCACAAAAGGACTGTGTTGCTTCCATGAGGAGTGAGCATGTTTATCATCTGAAAGTTTAATTTTACTTGGGACTCCATGTTATGAGTAGGTTTCGGTCATACTCCTTTTGTCGTTTGATTTTTTTTTCCCCCCACTTCCTTTGAAAGGAGTTTTTCCTCATTTGTGGGAAGTGTGGTGTCCTGACCTCTGTGTTTGTGGGATAAACTGCATAATTATGACACTGAAAACCAGGATCACCGGTTAGGGCGACTTTTCAAAGCTGTTTCTGTGATTCTCAACTTAAACTCTGTTTGGTTATAGATCTGCTTTCTCTTCTTATAGTTTTTCTTTTGTATTTGTCACTCCTCTGTAATATGACGAACTTTGTAGACTTATAACAAATGGTAGCACGTGGGGCCTCCTCTCCGAACCTCCACACTCAGATGCCCCCAGGTCGTGTGTGAGGATATATTTGGGGCACCTATTGGGGGCTCATTAGCACTCAAGAGTCAACTTCAGGTAAAAAACAAGAGCTGCTGCTGAGGAATGCATGGCAAGATTTTGTTCTGTTGGTAGAGTCTCTGTGAGAAATCCAAAGAATCAAAGCCCTCAGAGATGGAGTTAATGTATAACTTTCATCTAAATCGAGTCCTAGAGCCCCTTAGATTGGGACGATGGCAGGACTGGAGAATTTACACAGATAATCCCAGCACAGCTGTTACTCCTTTACACCTGTGAGCGAGACATGGGGTGGGGTGGGGTGGGGTGCTGATACTGAGTGTGGGTTTGAAGAGGCTGACATTGAAGTGTCATCGCCACCTGTTGACATACACACCAAAGTCCCAGATTTACAGGACTGCGGACATACACGTGCACACAATTTGTTAATTAACAAAAGGAGCACAGAAGCCTCTGCTTCTGGTACAAGGACAGTTCTTGTCCTTGGAAGCCCTGGCACATTCCCTAAACATTTTTGCCTCAGTGACCACATCTATAAAAGTCAGCCCATCAGAGTTTTTTCAGGGATCAGCTAAGATAATGAATAAGAAACTGACAAATGGCTAATAATCTAAAATACAATTAGTTCTAATCTTCTAGCATTTACTTCTCAAGATGATCGTGTGTGTGTGTGTGTGTGTGTGTGTGTGTGTGTCTACAAACAATAACAGCAGCAAGATACTTTCCACTCTAGTGAATAAGAGTTTCTACCTGAGCACCATCATGGATAAATCTCCTTTTATCTCACAAGTTGTTTAAAGGTTGCACTCAACCTTAAATATCAGATCATGGCTATTGAAGCTATAAATGTAAAAGGCAAAGACAGTCATTATTTCGAGAAACTAAAGAAAATAAAGCATTTCTTTCCTTTGGTCTGGTAAATGGAAAAATTCAAGCTTGTTTATTGTGTTCCATGATGGATTAAAAAAAAAAATGACAGGAGGTGTGACTTTCTTTACGGCTTTTAGAGTATAAGCTTTCTCAGGCCATGGCAGATGTGTAGTTCCCATTACTTTGAGAAGTCATTCATTCTAATGCCCAGTGAAAGGGCGGGATTCAGACAGAAGTGAGCACTGTTTGCTGATGGGGAGGAAAGCGGTATGTGTGATGAAGTGCGTCATTCGTCATTCAAACGGGAGCCCAGCTAATGAATGCCCTCCCTGTTGTTTTCATGGAGGTGTTAGAATGAGCCTTTTCTGATTCTGCATCACTGAATCCTTATGGAAATGCAAATTGTTTATCCAAGGACAGTGACTTTCCTTTTTGCTTTATCATTTAGGGGACCTATGTCTTCAACTTTGCAGCACACCACTGGAATCCAGAGAAGGCTCATTAAAACTGGATGAGAGGTTGTTATTTCGTTAGAACCTTAAGTCCCTGTCTGAGAAATGGGGAGAAGTCACAGAGAGACACTCACAGACCCGTAGACTCAGAGAGACCCAGAGATTGTCTGTAAAGAGCAAGAGAAGTAGAAAGACTCCCAAAAGGAGAGATACAGGGAGTTAGAGACATGGGGTGAAAGCTGACAAACGCTGAACAGGGGCCCGAGAGAAACTACCTGAGTAGGGGTAGAGGCAGAGAGACAGGAGAGCAGCAGGACAGTGTCAGGCAGGGGGATGGACAGAAAAAGACTGACAGATTTCCAGAAAGATTAGTGTGTAGGGAAAAGAGAAATGGAAAGAGAGAAAGAGAAACAGGCCAGAAACTGAGAGAGAGCAGAAAGATGGAGGAGAGAGAATGAGATACAGGGATGGAGAGAGAAGGCATAGAGAGAGGGAAGGAGAGAGGGAGGGGGGGAGAGTAAAGGAGAGGGAGAGAGATGAGGTGGAGGCAGAGAGGCTGGGAGGGGTGCAGGAGGAACTAGACCTCTATCCTGCACCAGCCCCTCCTAGTGATGAGCTTGTGTCTAAGCTCTAGGTCCTGGTTTCTGTCTGTAAGGATGCCATTTGGGGATGGAAACCAGGGCTACCTCAGTTCCAGGGTTAGTGTCTTCCCTATGCCCATCCTCATTCAGAGGGGAGCCCAACAGAGCAGACTTTGGAGTGGGGGCCCCTCTCTCCACAGGGGCTGTAGGGAAGGGTCTCAGCTGGAGAAGCTGCTGTTTCCTCATCTGGGAGCCTCAGATACTGTTTTCTTCCTCATCCTCTTGCTCAGGGAATTAGGTGAAAGTATGTGTTTCATTCGGGCTCCGCACAGTGTGGTTTACTCTCCACCAACGAGCTCAGTGCCTAGAGTTTAACAAGGGCTCTAGGACGATCTCAGTGACGACCGCATTTTTTGCTCTGAGTGTTCATTCCTATGGAGTCAGGAAGAGCTGAAATGGTATCTTGGTGTTTCAGTGGGAACCCCTGCACTCCTGCAGTTGGTCCTGTCTGGAGGATGCTGCTGAGCTGTGGAATTCCCACACCCGGGGTCCCTGCTGTGCACCTGACTTCTTGAAGAGCAGGAAAGTGAGAGTTGTGGCCATGCACGCGTGTCTGGTCCTCGTGGCACCTTTTGGTCTTTTTTACTCCTCTCCTCACTCAAAGCGGGGACTATTTGTAGAAGAGATGGGTGGTGGGAATTTGGAAATGAGGGAACCTCTGTCGTGAGAGGCATGGAGATGGCCCAGGGGACCAGAAGTGGACAATTGAAGGCATGGGACTGAGAAAGGAGGGAGATATCATAAAAATGAGATAAATGTGCACTCCTTTTCCTGAACTCCAAGACGAGCTGAAAGGAAGGTGTGTGTGTACAGTTTATAAATGATACTGTACATTATAATGCTATAAAGTTATCCCTCGCTATCAGGCAGATAATGAGAATATAAAACAATTTGCCAGAAAATCATTGATATGCTCAAAATTTCAATTTCAATTGCTTTCTTTTACTTTTCTTTAATTCTTGAATTCTTAAGAACTGAGCTCTCTTCACTAAATAGATTCCTTCTGAGTGGCTGTATTTGGTGGCAAGCAATCTAAGAACGTATGCAAGCATTGGATTTTTTCCAGTTTTTTAGATGTGTTGTCGAATTTAATAAATGAAGAAAATAATAAATATTGAGTACCTACTGTGTCCCCAGAAGTATTCCCAGTACCTTTAAATATGTCATCTGTTTAACCTCTGCGAGGTAGAAGGTATAGAACAGGTCCCCTCCCCAATAAGCTTGACTTCTGAATATCCCTGCATGAGTTTCTGCATCAAAGAGGTGCTGACAGTTTGTTAAACAACCTCACTTTCTGTCTGATGCCGTGTACATGAAATAGAATGCTCTGTTTTGGACCATTACCGATTGTTACACTGGTGTGCTAATACTTTACAGAAAATGACAGTTAGCAAAACTTCTGGGCATTTTTACAAGGTTTTTGGAGAAATTTTCACTCAGGATATACTGAGTTCTCTAGAGCATTCATTATATGAATTCTTATTTCATATTCACAAATGAGGGTGAAGAATAGAATAAAATTCAACAGAGCTTCAGATAATAAGGCTTCACTTTATTACAGTCGCAAATAATTTTTCCAAATAATGGTAACCTCAGTTACCATCAGAAATATATTTTGTGAATGAGATAATGCTAAAGCAAAGAGCATTTCTTGTATTTATGGTGGATGATACATGTTTCCTAAACAGTTACCATTTGGATGTAGATTATTTCCCCTCCTTTTTTTTTAAACACACATACACATAGGCATATTTGTACACATACACAAATCAAAACAATTTCTTAGCACTCGTGTTTTCTTAAAGCAGGTGTGCATAGTTAAAAAATCAGATTGTGCAAATAATTAAATATATGCTAGTTTCTGCTTCTCTAACCAAGTCCCCACACAACTTTGTTCTACTCTTTTGTGGGTGTTTCTTCTTTATTTCTACTTATACCTCTAAATAGTATGCTTATGATGTTACTTCTTGATTTATTTATTCAAAGTATTATTTCCTATTATGGTACTAAACATTTGGGTGCTTTTATTATCAGTACATTTTTTAATTCTATCTCATGTTTGAAATAGAGTGAGATATCATAAATTCTAGTTACTTTAATATGCTAATTCTCTGCCAACAACAAGCTATGATTTTATTTTCTAGTTTTTGTTTTTCTATATTTAATACATGGCTTACTTATGTTTACTTTTCTGAATATCTCTCATTTTTTTCTGCAAAAAAATTAAATTCCACAAATGATTCCACAAATGCAAGTCAATACAATTTCCCCAAGTTCTTGGAAACATTAGTGCTCCAGTACCATTATTTTCCCAACATGGCGACCCTCTTTTCAGTCATACTGGGATACAGACTTACACTGGTGCATTCTGCTGAGTCAGGTGTGAGGTCCACTGCCCACTGGGACCCCACAGCTGCCAGGAGTGGGGGTGGGAGAAATAGAGGGCTGTTCTCACTGCTCTGTGGCTGCAGGGCGGGGGGGAGTGGTGTCTACAGGTACAAGCTCAGCCTTCACCCTTCTCTAATTAAGTCTGCCTGGTTCTTGACTGGAGTGGAGGCTTACCTGATGCGCTTCACCGAGGGGCTCTCTGAGGGGTATTTATTTGTGACTCCTAAGAGAGATTGATTATAAGGAGTCAGCTCATGCACTTAAGGAGGCTGTGTGTCTTGAGATCTCTCTAGCAGGCAGCTGGGGAATGGGAGAGCTCATGGTGTGTGGTCCAGTCCAGTCCGAGACAGACGGTATGGGCAGACCAGGGTCCCAGCCTAAAGACCGGCAGAGAGTGTGAACCCGCCCTTCCTCAGCCTTTTTGCTCTGTTCTGGCATCCAGCATGCTGTGCACAAGCAGAATCCAATGCCCAAATTAGAGGACTCTGCAGATGTGGGGTTCAGAGAGGAGCTTGGTACTGGGTGTGCATGTGTAAGAAAAGAGTGTGAGGGCTGAGCTCTGGGGCTCTAGAGTCTTGGAAGGACCCATGTGTCCAAAGCCGTTGATGGTTCCAGAATGACAGGAACCAGGAAATAACACTGGCTTCAGCAGCTGGAGCACATGGGTAACCATTGCAACAGTTCAAGGATGTTACTGATTGGAAGGCAGTTGACCTGGAAGTATTTTGGTCATTGTTCTTGTCATTACTTTTGCATTTTTGTTTTCCTGTTTGCACATTCAAGAGTTCCTTTCTTGTTCTTGTTACTTCATTTGCTTTTTTTAAATTAATTTATTCTCTGATCTTTATAAAGACACTGGTTATGGCTCTGTTTATGTATTGACTGAGGTGTCATTTGTCTCCCTCTATAATATTTTTCCCTCCCAACCCTAAGTGATTGGTTAGTCATGCCTCTTCACTCACATGTAAGAATGTGTTAGTTGGGGTAGGCAGGTCATGGAAACAAATACACCCTCACTGGTCTTTGTTCAACATTTCTATTTTGCTCACATGACTCTCTGCTGGCTATAAGGTGGTTCTTATGTCAATGGGATGTTGGGGGTCTGGAGACTGATCTTCAACAATAGCTTCCAAATGTTCTCCGAATTCCTCATCCAGGCAACCCTCCGTGGAAAACAAGAAAAATGTGTAAGAGAGGTTATATGGGTCAAGACAGGACTCAGTGGGACACATGTGACTTCCTCGGACATTCCTATGCCTCGAACTCAGTCACCTGACCACTTTTAATTACTATGCAGGGTTAGACACTCGCTTTTGTACTTTTGAAGTGTGTCCAGATAGAAGAGGGAAATGAATTTTTAGGAACAGGCAGGTGTCCGTGTCACTAAAATCAAGTCATTGAAATGTTCTTCAGTGGTTCCTGTATTTGCTCAGGACTTGTCGGCAGGTGTCAAGGATCTAGGCAAAGAGTTAGCTTTGTGTGTGATGACCCAGAGTCCAGGGATCTGTGACAGCATCTTCAGAAAACACTCTGATGTCTGAGCTGTGGAATAGGGAAGGCTTAGAGGACGATTGCTCAGCACATGGGCAGGGATCCTGGTTATTCAATGAATACCCTCCTGTAGGATATCCAGCTGACTCCAGCACCCTCCACTGCTTGTCCTGGCACGCTCTTTGTTGAGCTCCCCCTACTGTATGTTCTGCAGCATCAACAGGGATGGGATCTTTGATATAATCACTATCTCCTCATTTCTGCCATTTGCTGTGTAATCTTTTGTACTTTGCTGCATAAGTTTCTTGTCTTCCACCTCAAATTTGTTGAAATCACATTTTCTTTTTCTGCTTCTTTGTCCTCGTGGTTTCATATTTCTTTCAATTTCTATGCTGAACTGAGTGTGTAGAGGATAACAGATAAGTACTTTTGATTAATCTACATATTAATACACGAATTTGTGTTTGAAAACCAAGTTAAGAAAAGGAGTTATGAAGAATGATTGGTTGGTAAGGAGTTGTATTTAAACATGGGATATAAAAATTAAAATGTTCATTGAATATCTTTTATTAATAACAAGATGCCAGAAATATATCAATTGTTTTCTCTAAACTGGTGATTATAATCATTGCTTCTTTGGAAATATTTAGTTTTGAAGCTGTATGTTAGTTCCTTTCCAGTGATTTATATTTGTACCTATTAAAGTCAACTTGAGCCTCTACATTTTGCTGCACACACACACACACACACACACACAGGAGGCCAGGCTTCATATCACACTTATTTCTGCTGCAGTGCAATTTACTGTGGAGCACGGATGTTGAAGGCACATCAGGAGGAAGGAATAGCTGTTACACAGCTCATCAGGAAATTCTCTCTCCTGCAGCTTTTCAGCAAGTCACAGGGTAGGAAATTTAACAAGGAACAAAATAGAAACAAGATTTTTGGATAAAGTACAACATTCACACAAAGAGTATGTCTTCGGGGGGCTTTATTTTTTATTTATTTCTTTTGGCCGTATCAGAGATTCTTGCAAAGGTTATAAAATATCTCAGTTGTCAAATCAGTTTTAAGTTATGAATGTTTTTGAAGCCACCCACCATGGTCGAGGTGCTTATTTTGCCATGGAGTAAAAATCAGCCACAGTTTCTGAGACATTCCCTGTCATTTCCCCGGGCCCTCAGTAGTCATCAGGATTCTTCTTGTGGGAAGTGATATTGTGCCTTGAGAGTCTCATATGGGAAATTATCAGGTTTCCAGGGGTCCTTGATTCTGTAAAGAATTAGGTGCATATGTCTGAATTCAACTTCAAATGCAGTGACCCATTAAATGAATTCTTGAAGCCATTGCTCTGTTCCCACAACCCTCCGACAGCCTTCTGCTGCTTGTCTGAGATGTGTAATAGTGTGTCCTCCTCCCCAGCCCTTACACGGTCCCTGCCATGGCCAGCGTATCCTCTCAGGTTTGGTCTTCCTGTACCCATCCACAAGACCCTGTATTCTGACAACTCCTTCATCTTTGAGCCTCTCTCCTCTCTGACTTGCCATGGCATACATTTCTCTCTTGTCCTGTTGTTACTGTAGTTTGGTTTTTGAATCTTACTTCTTAAGATGCCCTTCAGGTTCATTTTTTGGCAGTTCTTCCTTAATGTATGGCTCACAGGTTCACATGTTCCAGTGTTCTTCTTCACTGTTCTCCTCTTCCCTTCTTGTATATGACTTTCCGTTTCCTGCATGTACTGTTGAGTTCTTAACTCATCCTTGTCTGTAGATGGCAGCTAACATCATACCTCCAAAACCTCCAGCTGTCATTCCAAAGCTGAGCTCTGCAAAACCAACCACCTACAGACATCACATGGGTGTTTCAGGTTCAGGGAGTGTGAGCTGGGTTCACCTCCTCTCCTCTTCTCCCCTGCATCCTATTTCACTGGCGAATAATAACCAACACCACAGGGCTCAAAACCTGAGTATCAGCCTTTGAATTCTGCCTGTTTAACTGTTGGTCTACTTCCTCTATGGCTGAAGAACCAAACCCTCCTCCCACACTTCCCTAGAGGTTCTTGTCATTTCTCATGGGATCCCTAACTGCCCTGTTTTTTCTCCTTCTGCTCTGCATGCAGCTCTCCTCCCTTCTCCGGTCTTCATTCTTTCCCTACAGTGTGTGCCAACCTTATTCTAGGATGCCTTGCTTCATGATGCTATGTAGAAGCTGCATGTTTTATGGGTGGGAGGTGTAGGAACCCTGCATCAAGCACCTCTATCTGGACCCCTTTTCCAGCAATAATTGCTCACTTTGTGTTTCTGGGTCACATTTTGAGAATTCTTGCAACATTTTAAACTTTTTATTATTATATTTATTATGATGATCTATGACCAATGATTATGACTCCCTGAAAGCTCAGATGATTCATAGAATTTATTAGTAATGAAATATTTTAAAATTAAGGTATGAGCTTTTTTTTTTAGATGGACTGCTATTGCACACCTAAGATGTTACAGTGTTGTGTGAATATAACTTTTATATTTGGTGGGAAACTGAAAAATTCACTGGGCTCTATATATTGTGTTATTTGATTTGCTAGCATGGTCTGGAATCAACTCCTGATATCTCCCAGGTATATCTGTGCTGACAATCTCATCCCTGCCTTGCTGAGATATTTTAATATTTTCCCATTCTGTTTATTGAGACTCTTCCTTTCTCTCTGCCTAAGCAAGTTTATTCAAAAGAATACAAAGGAAATATAGTGTTCTATGTAACTGAGAACCCAGAGATGTAGGTCTGACTTGCTACAAGGGTTTAAGACTCAAACATGACTTTGAGATGCATCTCCCCATTTACTTTCTTTCCTAGTTGAATCTGTTCTCCAAATCCTGTGTTGGCTGTTGACCCCTTTGAGCTCACACCATCACAGCATCTAGGACAAAAGAAAATAAGGAAGTCTGTGCTGTGATATTGTTCAATCAAAAATCTCTATATGGAGTCTTCTTGGTTCTGATTTACCAAATTGCTTTATTAGTCCAATGAGGGGAGGATGAAAACATCTTAAGTCAAGACAGATCTTTCTTGTGACTAATCCATACTTCATATCTTTGATTTCTATAAACATTCTAAGTCAAAGGCTCTACTCTCGGTTCCCTGGAGAAGGATCACTTCTAGACAATATAGTAGCATGTGCCTTGGTTTGCAAAAGAGAACACTTGAAAAATAACTGAAGTAGTAAACACTGTAATAGCCTCTTACACTGAACCAAATGTAGTCTTTTAACACCAGTGCTGTCACATACCAATGTATGAAGCCTTCAGCATGTTCTCTAAAAAGTCAAATGCAGACTTCAAATATGTATACTTTTGAAACAAAGGACTGACCTACCACATATCATATAAACTATCAGTATGATATTC
>ML112079.1:25277-49492 GCA_003697995.1 Taxidea taxus jeffersonii
TGTTCCATGATTAATTGTTTATGCAGCACACCCGGTGATCCATGTAACATTTGCCCTCCTTAATACCCACCACCAGGCTCACCCATTCCCCAACCCCCTCCTTTCTAACAGCCTCCGTTTGATTCTCAGAGTCCATAGTCTCTTATGGTTGGTCTCCCCTTCTGATTTCCCCCAATTCACCTTTCTTTGCCTTCTCCTAATGTCCTCCATGTTATCCCTTATGCTCCAAGTGTAAATGGAACCATATGATAATTGAGTGTCTCTGATTAACTTCTTTCACTCAGCATAATCTCTTCCAGTCCTGTCCATGTTGATACAAAAGTTGGGTATTCATCCTTTCTGATGGAGGCATAATACTCCATCGTGCATATGGACCACATCTTTTTTATCCATTCGTCCATTGAAGGGCATCTTGGTTCTTTCCACAGTTTGGCGACTATGGCCATTGCTGCTATGAACATTGGGATCCAGATGGCCCTTCTTTTCTCTGCAACTGATCATTTGCATTCTTGTGGCATGGACTTTATTTCCTCTTTCCATCTTCATGTAGGATACTTTTAAAAACTTTTAAACTCCAGAGTATAATTTATAAACTGCTTTTAGGATGTACTTGTTAGAAAATTTTAAATTAAAAAATTAAATAAGCAGTTTAATTAAACAATATGATGTGATTCACCTTAAAAGGGAGATCACGTATTACTTTTATGTCAACTTGACATTCTGTTTGAAGGTAATATATTCAAAAGTGGACAGTTTAAGGAACCGGTTTTTGATGTTACCCTTCTTGGCCAGACCAGCAAAATCTAGAACAAACATCTTCGGTGATATTGCATAGCAATAGAAATATAAATACATAATTAACCTTGGAAGGAGGTAGCAAAGATAATTACAATGAGTACAGACTATAAAAGCACCATAGTGATGGGGTAATATCATTCCATATTTGGTTTTATTCTCATTGTGTTAAAATAATAATTGTTGTCGGGGGACCTGGGTGGCTCAGTGGGCTGAAGTCTCTGCCTTCGGCTCACGTTATGATCCCAGGGTCCTGAGATCGAGCCCCGCATCAGGCTCTCTGCTCAGCAGGGAGCCTGCTTCCTCCTCTCTCTCTCTGCCTGCTGCTCTGCCTACTTGTGATCTCTCTCTGTCAAATAGATAAAATCTTTTAAAAAATAGTAATTATTATCTCAAGAAAAGATACAACAGAAACTGTCCCAACTCACACAGTGAAGAATAAATGCCAACAAACTCTGATTTCTCGTTTCTTTGAATTGACATAGATTCAAGAATTTATAACTCATCTATTCTAGAAAATATCCTCCTCATTAGAAATGCTGCTGCTGTATTTATATTTTTCATATTTATATTCCCAACAGCAGTGACATGTATGGTGCCAATAAATGCTTATTAAATGAATAAATCAGATTTGTTTTTCAAGACAGCTTTTTTCTTGTGACTAATCTATACTTTATATCTTTGATTTCTATAAGCAGAGCATTGTTAAAGACATTTGAAAATTGAATTGCCTGAATCCTTGGAAAATATTGTTGAGAACCTTTTGTTTATAATTTCATCCAGTCTTTTGAGTTATATTATGGAAGACATTTTTACAGAAGCTCTTACTATAATTAGTGGCAGATACTGAAGCAATGTCACAATGAAGTGTCTGTTCTTGGTGATAATACATGTCGCAGGCAATTCATTCAGAAGCTACACGAGAGGATTCAACTGTGGACTTCCCAGATGATGTGATCTCCTTAAAATATCCTCTACCACAGATGCATTGATGAGTGATGGAGGTTATGTTCTTAGCCATGTTCTTAGCCAGCAGTTTTGTTTCATACATTTTACAATCACACCATAGTAACTAGTGGTGATGATGAGACTTTCCTGTTATCCCAGACCTCAGTCACTGTTTCTATGTTCACACACTGAGAGCCATCGAAGAGCAGGCCAGTTGTAAGTGTGGCATACAATACATTGGTTGAATGAATGCAGGAACAACTTTTTTTTCTATTCAATTAAAGTTTGCTATAATACTATTGGATAGTGATAGCTAATATTTATTAGAATGAGAAGTATGTCTGTTTTGTTTTTACTAAATTAAATACATACATATAAATAGCTATTTAAGAAGTTCAGTATAAGTCATTGAAAATATTTGGGGTATTTATTGTCTTGATGTCTTTAGAGATACTAAATAGATGGAAGCATCCAAGGCAAGGCTATTCTTGTTGTGCAGTAGAAGTTAAGAAGAGTCCCCTCGCTGGGACACCTGGCTGGTTCGGTTGTTGAGCATTTGCCTTTAGCTCAGGTTATGATCCCTGGGTCCTGGGATCGAGCCCTGCATCAGGTTCCCTGCTCAGTGGGAAGCCTTCTCCTCCCTCACCCACTCCCCCTGCTTGTGTTCCCTCTCTGTCTCTCTCTCTCTCTAATAAATAAAATCTTTTTTAAAAAGGTCCTCATTAAATGCTTAGAGTGTAATTTACAAATACATATACTTTATTTCTGAACCTCTGGAGGATTCTGACTGAATAGCTTAATCTTCTTTAACCCATGAAAACATAGATAATCCTTTCTGTGAGAAAACTGATATTGTTTCTTACTATTTTACTCCTTTCCCTATACAAAATTCACTAAGCCCAGATCAGACTCCATTAGTGAAAATTCTCAGAGGGAAAACTGGTTTTCTGTGTATACTCTATTAGTAATTCTTTTGTGCACATAAGAAAAGAAAGTATGAATAATGTACACCTCTATGCAAATGGAGATATTTGTACTTCTTCTGGTCAATTATTATTTCACAATACCTGTTGGCATTTTGATTATTATATTAACATTATCATATGAATATGTTGAAGAGAAAAAGGAAAGTAACCTTGCCATAAATTTGCTTCTAATTTGATTTGTTTACCCTGAATAATATATAGACTAATACATACAAACTTGGTAAGTCATGATTTCAATTACTTTTGTCTTTATGTATGTAATCATTATACTGTCATTTTCTTGTTTATGTATACTAATATGATTAGAGGGTAATTGCACCCAGTAGTTGATTCTTTCTATTGTCAACAAGTGTTTGGAGATTCTGACATCATGTAATGATCAATTACCATTCTGAGGCATATGGGCACTGAGGTGGGATGAGTGATCACATATTAAAACCAGTATACAACTCCTGTATCAGTCATCTCTTGCTAACATAATGCTGCGTAACAAGTGACCTCAAAATCTCAGCAGCCTGGAGCAAGACAAAACAGCTCTGTGTTCTTGACTGGGCTCAGGCTCAGCTGAGTGTTGGCTCTCTGTTGGCTGATGTCTGTTGTCCTTTGCTGACAGTACGGAGGCTACTCGGCCATGCTCCCCAAGTCTCTAACTGTCCAAGCTATTTTGGCATGGTATCATGCAGATGGAAAAGGTACAAAAGATAGGGCAAGCTCAGACACTCAAGTGCTTTATAGGCTCTCCATCTGTTAAGACGAGTCACGGGCTGGACTCAGAGTCCAAGTGGGAGGACCTGTTAAGTTACATGGCAGGAGAGGGTGCAGGGAAAGGTGGAAATTCGAGCCATTTGGGCAGCATATATACATATATATATATATATGTGTGTATATATGCGTGTGTGTATATATATATATATATACACGTATATGTATATATATATATAATTGTTTACATGCATATATACATGAATTATCTCAAAAATATTCCTGTTAAAAGATTATTGAAAATTGATTCAGGGACTTAGCATTTTCAGCAGTGGAGCAAGAAAGCAGGGAATCCAAATGGTAGTTCATAGTAGGGGGTCAAGTGGATGGCATGTCTGAGGAATCTCTCTGTGAGTGGAAGGACCCTGAGTACTCAGAAGTGTAGCAGTCATGGTCTTCTGCTGACAAGGAACTAGCACAACTGTATGGCCACTGGGTAGCAGATTAGGAATTAGAGGTAAGGTGGCATTCTTGTACCCCAGAGTAGACACCAGGAACTAGAGACCATGGAGAGGTAGGTGTGGATCGCCAGAGCCCACTTAGGCTGGTAATGCCATGAGACCCAATTCCTGCAAGGAAAATTAGGGAAAAATTAGGCACCTCATCAGTCACAACTCTGCCTCTGGATTTTGGAATAGAATGAGACATTGCATTCTAAGTCTTGGGAGATAAGAGATAAGGAAGCCAAGCCTATTGCTTCTTGCTGGTGGTGATTTAAATCTAGAACAATGGGGAACCACACAGGACCCTTTTCCCACTCAAGAAAGGAATTCAAAGTGGGGTATAGTAGATGTTAAGTTTATAGGCAGCACACGAGGACTCCTTCAGGATTCTGTTCCCAGGCTGTTTCCAGTTCAACTGTTCCTAGGTTCCTAACCATAGGAAGGAAACATCTAAGCTAGAATTGAGGGTGGTGATTAAACCATAGGATGTCTTTTCCGAGTTCTATCTCTGAAGAGACAGATGGCAGTAGCTGCCATCCCTGAGGCCAGGATTGAAGATTTCTACGGAGAAAAATAAACACTTTTTTCTTGCCTCAGCCTGAGGTTACAGGGCTGGAACAGAGGGGCTTGAAAGTTGAGCAGCTATGGGCAGTATCTAAGCTGACCACAGGGAGAAATCGGAATCATGAGATCTTGCCTTGAGGGTTGAAGATGTTGGGGGACCAGTGTTTCTGTTGGTGCTTCCTCACATGGTCTCTCAGGATGGGTGTGGGGTGCTTACAAGGCATTACCCCATCTGGCAGCTAATTAGGGGATAGAAAATGAAGGTAGGAGGTACACCTGGGTGTCCCAGTGGGTTAAGCATCTGACTCTTGATTTTGGCTCAGGTCATGATCTGAGGGTTGTGAGATTGAGCCCCAAATCGGACTCCATGTTCAGGTGGGAGTCTGCTTGAGGTTCTCCCAATGTCTCTCTCTCTCTCAAAGTAAACAAGTAAATCAGGAAGGAAGGAATGAATGAAGGAATGAATGGAGGGGGAAAATGAAGATAGGAAAAGAGGAGGGGTTTGAGGGAGAAAAACACACACATCATTCAAGTATTGATTCTGAGCTACGGGCCCAGGCACAGCAAGAAGGAGGGAAAGGTTGAGGTGGGATCCTGCAGGTAAGGAAAGATTGAGCAGTTATTTTCCCCAATAGTGAAGGTTCTAGAATAAATAGTTATTTTTCAAGGGGAATAAATAAGAAAGAAAGACATTTTATAGCATAGATCTAGCTTTATGCTATCTTTGCTGCTTGCTCTTTCCTTCCTTCCTTCCTTCTTCCTTCCCCTTCCTCCCTCCCTCCATTCCTTCCTCCCTCTCTCCCTTTCTTCCTTCCTTCCTTCCTTCCTTCCTTCCTTCCTTCCCTCCTTCCTTCCTTCCTTTTTCTTCTCTGTATCTTCTCTTGACCTGAATTTGGGTCACATTTGTGTGACTGAAGGTTTGTTCTGTTCTGAAGTGCAGATATATTTCTGTTCTTGGTCATTGTTGTCTCAGGGCTTAGGGATGGTTGGTGACTGATGTGACAGGTGGAAAGCCACTAGTGAGTTTAATATGGAGTCAAGGGAGTGGGGTGATCAGAAGAAGAAAAAATAAAATAATATCTCCTGTAAAAATTTGATTGATTCACCTGTTATTAATTCTCCATTATTCACGGCCAAACAAGAGTGATTGAAGGGTATAAGGAAAGTAAAAATCAATAATGTGCTCTATTATATGTTTATACAGGTTTATACACACAGATATCTACTGCTTTTTGTCTTCTATCCATTTTCTCCTTCTGGTAATAGCATTCCACTTTTCCTTGGGAGACAACCCTCTCTACCTCATTTCTAATTCATATAGCTTGTTTGGTGATAGCCCATCCAAAGTTTCTGTGTGTGAACACAGGAACATGCATGATGAATCAGAAACATGGTGATTTCCCAACCCAGGAAACATGTCCTAATCCAGGCTAAATAGAGCAAATATGTATCACACCTGGGAATTTTAACTCCCAGGAGAATGCCACTGTGTTTCTGCTGGAAAATATGCACACATGTACCTACAGAGATCATGTTTAAAAAAAAAGAGCATATTCCCTCCACATATTTATTTAGAAATGTGCCAGAGAAGGGTTAAATGTTTGCAGTAGGTACAATGCAACCAAGGCCAATGTTATGAATTCATTGTGTGTCCCTTACATTTTCACATTAATTTTACTATTCTTTTCCTTGTGTAATCCCAAGGAGATTATGAATCTGAGTTAATAGAATTGGAACTAGTTTTATTTTAGGTCTACTGAGGCTGTTTGTTTCCATAGGGCTGCCTGAGTGTGGGTCTGAAAGGGAAGTGTTGAGAATTGTAATTGTGGTGTCCAACATGGGGCAAATGAAAATTGAGAGAATGAGCTCTTTGTCCCCAGAGGAAAATGGAAACACTTCCAGGGATCCAGGCTACTGGGACATCTTCTTTGAGTAGACTGGTGGTGTCCTGTCAGACCAGGGAACCCTCTCTGCCTGGGGTTTGGGAGTTAGCCTCCTGCTCTGTTGGGCTACCTGAGCCTCCAGGGATGAGAGTCACTCAACAGGAAGCGGGAGCTAAGGGGGTGATGCAGACCTCTTTGTTACTCATGTCAGTGATTGTTTCTGTAATTACTTGGAAATAGAGGAGATTTGATGGCATAGTATTTTGTCATCTTATCTTGTTTGACATACATTAATTGAATGCTGCTCTTTGGTAGATGATGGGAAAACAATGGAACTCATATTTAACCAAATGCTTCATAGGTCATTATTAGCCTAATTTCAAAGATCTAGAAACTGAGGCTTATGGAGTTTAAGAAAGCAAAATCCACTGATAAATTGTAGAGTCGTGAGGAGACCCATGTATTTTGGCTACCCAGCCCATGCTTATTCCCAGTGTCCTAATACCAGCCAGTGCAATCATACGGCGTTCTCAAAAACTGCCCTCCACTGATTGTATAATCACTACTATTGAGTGAAGATCAAGTTCTTGTCAAGCCAAGTGACTAAATCATCTGTCTTCTACATAATGCTTCTAAAAACCCATCAGTTCTGTTGTAGAGATTTGTTCTATAACCCCACTGATTAAAGATTATATTTTGTTTTTTAAAAGCCCCTTATCCCAAGGCTTATGAGCTCATTTGAATTATTTGCCTGTGTGTTTTCCATGCCCTGTGACAAATCTAAATTACTTGAAGCCGCACAGTCTCTTTGTAAGATTTCTTCTGTCTACATGTAAACACACAATGCCAGCTGTTGAGGTAACTGGAAAAAGGAATCTTGCATTTGAAACATTTCTTCATATGGATAATATTCTTTCAAAGCACTATCCTCCTTCCAGAAGGAAGGATGTATCTAAAGAAAACAGATGGTAAAGATGTTTACAGAGCTACCATATTTAAATTCAGTAGGAAGTATATACATTTAGACAACTAATATCCAATAATTCAAATATAGAAAACTAATAAAGTTTGCTTGAAAAAAATAACCTGACAATTTTTGTTTAAAAGTATTTTGTGGGGCACCTGGGTGGCTCAGTGGGTTAAAGCCGCTGCCTTCGGCTTGGGTCATGATCCCAGGGTCGTGGGATCGAGCCCCGCATCGGGTTCTCTGCTCTGCGGACAGCCTGCTTCCTCCTCTCTGTCTCTGCCTCTCTGCCTACTTGTGATCTCTGTCTATCAAATAAATAAATAAAATATTTAAAAAAAATAAAAGTATTTTGTGAGCTCAGTGATTCATAATACATTTATTGGAAAAATATATTAGTGTGATTGTTCCATAAGGGTTACTTTATTCCCATGAATAACTTCTCATTAGTTGTAAACTACAACCTCATTTTAATAATGACATTACAGAGAAAAAAACAAACATACATCAAATGTAAATGTCTTTTGATGGAGCATATATCATTATCACAAAGCTGTTGGGATAGGAAAAGGGCACATCAGATTCAGGGAAGCATGGTTTCTTCCTCTAGTCAACAACTGTCTACTTAGATATGTTATTTTTTGCGAGGCATGTGCACGCCATGTTAAAAAAATGTTTGACATTTCCCATATGGCCTGGATCCCAAATGTATTGTGTTATAAATTACTGATGGCATTTATTTTAAAAGAGGTTTGGCTAGAAGTGAGAGAGAAAGTGGGACGTGAGGTGACTTTTCCATATTGCAGCTGTCACTGTCCTCTACCACAGATAATGCACATCGAGTTCTCACCTTCTGTATTTCTATTTTGGGGACAGGATGGCAATTTTTTTTTTCCTAAGGAGCTTTTCATTTTGCTGCAGCATTTTAGGCTCCTGCTCAGGCTTTGACTTTTGTCACCAGACAAGGGTCTCAATCTTTCAAGGCTCCCAGGATCAATCAGCTACCAAGTGCCTCCAGAATCATTGGTTCTCATTTATTTTTTGTTTTTGTTTTTTTTAAGATTTTATTTATTTATTTGACAGACAGATCACAAGTAGGCAGAGAGGCAGGCAGAGAGAGAGAGAGAGGAGGAAGCAGGCTCCCTGCTGAGCAGAGAGCCCGATGCGGGACTCAATCCCAGGACCCTGAGATCATGACCTGAGCCGAAGGTAGAGGTTTAACCCACTGAGCCACCCAGGGGCCCCTAGTTCTCATTTGTTAAAAGACAAAAGTTATATTCCAGAATTTTCTTTTGCAAATGCCTTATGAACTAATGAATACAAAAGGGGCCACCTTTTCCCAAATTTATTGAGATATAATTTACATATAATGTTATTTAAGTTTAAGGTGATGTTGATTTGGTACATCTGTATATTACAAAGGAATTATCCCCATGGCTAATACTTCCATCCCATCACATAATTACCATTTCTTTTTTGTAGTGAGGACATTTAAATGCTACTCTCTTAGCAACTTTCAAGTATATAATACATCATGATGAACTGTAATCACCAGGCTGTATTAGATTCCTTAGCACTTCTTAATCTTATTGTTAGAAGTTTGTAACTTTTGACCAGTATCCCCTCATTTTCCACACACCTCCAGCCCCTGGTAATCACCGCTGTGTTCTCTGTTTGTCTGAGTTTAGCATTTTAAGATTAAAAGTGAGATCACACAGTATGTGCTTTTCTCTGTCTGTCTTACTTCAGTTAGCAGAATGCCCTCAAGATTCATCCAGGTTGTTGCAGACAACAGGATTTCCTTCTTTCTCATCAGGGAAGAAGCCTCACTTCTTTGTCCATGTATCCGTGATAGGCATGAAGACATGTTAACACTCCCATGTTCCCTGTAACATTATTCCCAATAACCACGATATGGAAAGGGCCACATTATTATTCACGTCTCAAATCCTGGCGCCCCAATCTCCTTCCCTCAGTTAGAAGTTTGTCAGGTTCAAACCTCCTAACAGAGGTTCCTTTCCAAAAAATGTTTCTAAGGATGTTTGATTTATGAGAACAGCTCACCTTTGTCAGTTTATACTGTGTGAAATCTCATACTGTTTGTTAGCAAGGAGTATAAAGAATAATGCACCAAAAAAAAAAAAAATCCTCAAAAGAGATATTTCTCCACATCTCCTTTTGAGATGTTTTGGTTGCACATTTTCTTTGGAGAGCAAACTGTTCTGTGGTTCCCAAGGCTTACAGGTTTTGCAATAGACATTTGACCTAGAGTCAGTGAACTAAGGACTTTATTGCTTCTCTTATGTGATAACAGTGAATGTACTTGAGAAGAACTTTAGGAAAAATGTAAATTTATTACTGAAATCAAGCAACACACAGTAAAAGCCTAAACAATTCAGTATTTTTTCCATTGCTTCTTATAAGAATGAGTGCAAATATTTTTCATACAGTGGGTATGCTCTATGGTTACAATAACAGAAATCAACACCAGCCAGTTAGCTCCAGAAGGAACCCATCTGGAGGATATTCGACCCTAGAACTGAAGCTTTGAGAATGAAACCCACATATACATGGTGCAGCAAGCCTCCAGGGTCTAAATAGCAAAGTCACATTGACAATGTTGACAGAGTTCTACCAACTGAATGGATGAGGTCCATTCATTTTTCTCATTCCTGGCCATTGCACTCACAATTTAAAATACTGGAAATGAGAGCAGGATTCACTTAAGCTCTGCTAATTCTCTATTGTATCCAATGTTTGGCTAAGTGATTTACATTTTAAGAAGAATTTATGTTGAGCCAGAGCATCCCAGGACAGAGAAGAATCAGGGTGCCATTATCAACATCAAGTGGAAGAAATGGGGAAAAAAGTAGCAAAAAAATGCCATCTACACCTAAATGTGCTTATGTTTATGACTGAATCTTGGTCCTAGCTGCTACCAATCCTGGCGGAGTTGAGATTATAAAGGACATGGCTCTCTCTTGCTGAAGAGTTGTGTTCACCAGACTAGGCTCCTTATTTCATCACATTACATGTGTGCTTATTCTTTCCTAAATATCTTCATCAGAAGCTACCATAAGGTCTATGTTGTTTTTAGCATTCTGCTTCTTCAAAGAGCATCAGAATTCTCTGTCCTTCCAGAATTAGAAGTTGTACAAATGTAAGTGAGAGGAGAAGTCTCTTCACACAGCAGCACCATCTGAGTCCCATAAAATCAGGCCCCTGGGACCAGGGAGGATGAAACCCGTCCACCCCTGGGTGACACCCCCAGCATCACCAACCTACATACAGCCCTTGACATGCATTTTCTCGTTCTGGTGTCTCAATCTAATGTGATTCAGTTATTAGAGTCTTTGACTTCTTCATAAATTGTGATGGTATAGCTGGTCCTCCATTATTGAGGGCATTTCAGTTTATTTCAGTAATTAACATGAGATTCGTTCTGACCATTAAAGAGTAGAGGAATCTGAAGGAGAATTTCTTTTAGAACTATATTTAATCAGGCCCCTTTGTGGCTCAGTCGATTAGGTGTCTGCCTTCAGCATCAGGTCATGATCTCAGGGTCCTGGAATCGAGTCTCACATCGGGCTTCCTGCTCAGTGGGGAGTCTGCTTCTCCTTCTGCCTCTGCCTGCTGCTTCCCCCAACTGTGCGTGTGTTTTCTCTCCCTCTGTCCAATAAATAAATAAAGCCTTAAAATAACTATATCTAATGAAACGTGAAATGATTAATAATCCTAGGTATATCTTAATTTTAAGGAGAATTATGCATCATTCTAACAGGGTAAAAACATCAATCAGAAGCAAAAGCATACACAAACACCTGGCTGTACAACATTTATAAAATTAAGTAAGAACATATGCTCCTCACACACTTTGTGCTTTCCTTACTCCATAGCCCTTCTATAGAGCAGAAAATATTTCATACTTATCCAGAGAAATACTAGCTGCTAAACCTCCCTGGAACTGTTAATGAGTTTTCTGAGTGGCATTTAATAGAGTGACAATATCCTCAAAATCCTGGGCTCCTGTAGTATAAATAGGGAATCTGCAATGAACAAGTAAGCACAAAAAACACCTCTCTACTCTAGAAATGTATGCTGCTAAATGCAAGGGAATTCATCAGTAAATCAGCCTAAGACTCAATCTTCAGGTTGAATTTATGCATGCAAATATGTGGCTTTTCTGTTAGTTTCTTCCTTCCCTTCCCTTTTCCTTCCCTTCCCTTTCCTTTTCCTTCCCTTTCCCTACCCTTCCCTTCCCTTCCCTTCTCCCTTCCCTTTTCCTTTCCCTTCTCCTTTCCCTCCTCCCTTCCCTTCCTTTCTCCTTTCACTTCTCCCTTTCCTTTCCTTTTTTTTTTCCCATTGTCAGTAGATGACTATAAAATCTGGTGAAAGGAACGTTGCATCTTGGATGTGGCAATTAAGGTGTTTCTTATGACTCTTTCCTCACTTCACGTGTCTTGGTTGCTGTCTTCTGATCTTTTCTGTACATGGTATGCACACAGTTAATAACTCTTTTCAGGTTTATCCTTTTGCTAGCTGCACTCTACTGATCTCCTGAACTGACTCATTTCCAGCAGGATCAGCTGCAATAAAGGGATGCTCTAAAATCCCAGGCTACTAGCTGACATACTTGGGAAAATTCTTAAGGGGTCCTCACTTCATGCTTGCTTTAAATTGCCTGTATTTTCTGTTGGTAAAATAAATCATTTTCATTGTTTCCCTTCTCAATTATTCTTCAAATAAGTATAAAAGAGAGTTTCAGAAATTATTTCGGATTAGAAAATCTGAAAGAAAGATTATGTGGAGAATCATAGAGGAAAAGGAGCACCTTGAAACTGAAAAAGGAGAAAAGTGTACTTAAATTGGACAGATGCTTAAGTGAAGTGACTGGAGACTTATCTGAGTCCATAGTACCTTCTTATGTCAGCTTTATTATGAGGAGAACTCCTTACACCCTTGAAATTCTCCTCTAACCCAGAGGAAGTGACCCTCTTACAGGTAGTCTCAGCTCTTGCTTCAACCCTGCTTTGGAGTTCTGTTTCCCCTTTTGAATGGATACCTCCAAGATTGCTCTTTTTTTTTTTTCTAAGTTGAAATATATTTGATATATAACATTGTGCAAGTTTAAGGGTCACAATATGTTGTTTTGATACACTTATATATTGCAATACAGTTGCCTTATAGTATTATCAGATACCTTCTATCAAGCCACATATTTATTTTTTGTGAGAGGAATAATTAAGATCTAGTCTCTTAACAAGTTTGATTATTATAATACTATTGTCTATGATCCAAAGACTATGTTTGTGTATAATATAATGTTGTCTATGATCATTCTATCACACATTAGATCTCCAAGCCTTATTTATCTACTCATTGCAAGTTTATACCCTTAAACAGCATCTCTCCAATTCCCCAACTCCTCAGCCCCTTCTAATTACCACTCTACTCTGTTTTTGTGGGTTCAGATGTCTTTTTGGATTCCTTATGTAAGTTATAACATATGGTATCTGCCTTTGTCTGATTTATCTCATATAACATAATTACTTGAATGAAAGTCCATTCATGTTGTCACAAATGATAAGACTTCCTTCTTTCTCATGGCTGAATATTTCATTTTACACACACACACACACACACACACACTCTGCATCTTCTTTATCCATTCATCCATTGGTAGACAGTTGCATTGTTTAATAGACACATTGACCAGTGGAACAGAAAAGAGAGCCCAAAATTAATTTGCTGCTTTTATAGTCAACTAGTATTTGACAAGGGAATCAAGAACACCCAATAGATAATGGGTAGTCTCTCAACAAATGGTTTGAAAAACTGGGCAACCAGTAACCACATACATAAAAATGAAATTGGACCCACCACTGTATTACACCACTCACGAATGTTAAGTCTATATGAATCAAAGCCTTAAATGTAGGACCCAATACCAAAAACGCCTAGAAGAATACATGTGGAAGAAGTTTCTTGACATTGTTCTTGGCAATGATCTTTGGGGGATGATACCAAAAGCTCAAACAACAAGCCAAAAATCAACAAGTAGAACTTGATCGAACTTAAAACTTCTTCACAGCAGAAGAAACCATCAAGATCGCATTTTCATTCCCCAGAACAGTCAGCAGTGTTGACCACTGGCATCTCTTGACTTGAGCCCCAGTTTAGAAGCTGACTTCCACTGAAAAGAGGTGTCGTGAGTCTGTCCACACTCACCCACACCAGCCGAGATGCCAGCACCCAATGACTGGTCTAGGGTAGTGGTGTCCGGTTGACGTAGGTGTTATGTAAAGATTTCCAACACTTGCATCAAGATGAGACAACTCTCAGGTGCTAATTCTGAAACAATTACACAGAAATAGCTATAACAAGTCTGTTTCCATGGCTACCAACCTAGGTCATCCTTTGTATTATTTCCCCAAACAAATCCAACACATCAAACAGAAATTGATATTTTAATGAAGTTTGAACACAAACATTGAGTTCATATTCTGTACAGCATACAGTTAAAAATTATCTTAAATTGTATCGCCCCCCACTTCCTTGTTTTTTAGTTTTTTTTTTCTTTTTTCTTTCTTTTTTTTTTTTTTTTGTGTGTGTGTGTGTGTGTGTCTCTCATCCTGCCTCCAATCTCCTTCTGTTGTTAAACTTGGACTGTCTCCTGCTCCTCACCTTGCCCTGTGGTGGCTTCACCTCCCTGCTGCCCCATCAAGAGAATTAGGGAACTACAAAATATGGTAAACCAAACCCAGCCCCCAGTAAAATCAAGCCTTCTTTTAGGGGAAAGTCCTGCTTGTGGGACTATTTTGTGTTCCCCCCAACACTGTGAGAGAGAGAGAGAGAGAGAGAGTGTGTGTGTGTGTGTGTTTTATTCCCTTTAGTCTGCACTAAAAACTGAAGCATTCTGCAACATTTCCTTTCTTGCCCCCTCTCTGTTGGGCTGCTCTTCTCTTGCACAAACGCTAGACCATCAGTGCTCACTTGCGTGCAGATGCTTTGTAAATAGCAATAGAAAACCATTGTTCTCATATTTAATCAGAGGCTAGGTTGAGGTCTTAGGCCTGCAGATAGAAGCCGCTACTGCATTTTTGTTTGCACTCTTTTGATAGCAGAGTTGCAGTCTTGTCCAAATGCCTTGTGCTTCTAGATCCCAGATGACTCAGGCTGGGACTGGTCAATTTTGTCAGCAGTTTGACAGATCATTCCTTGAATTAAACTGTCAGTTGATAAAATAATTTCATTGTGTTGAGATCCTATGGACGGAAATTGCAATAAAACCTCAGTATATAAAGTCCTTAATCTTGTTAGGATAAAAACATAATGACAGTAAATCAGATTATTTCTGGGATTACTATTCTGCCTGAGACTCTGTTGGCCATTTATTATCAAGTGTTTGAGGCATTTCTCTTCCTTGGATTCTCAGAAGGTTACATGATGTATTTTTAGTGGACAGTAACAACATCTGTATATTTCCCATATAATTGGATGATACTTTGGTCCTGCTAAATTATATGTAGGGTTTAATAATCAATCAATATGATTCAGGCCAATTGCTATGAAGGGCATATTATAAAAGTGATGCTTGTGTTTAAACTTCAAAGAGGAAAAAAAAACACTTTTTTCCTTCCTCTTTATTAAATAGATTATCTTCAAACCAGGGGACATATAATAAGAAATAAAGTTGATATGATAAAAAGGAGTAAATGTCAGAAACTGAAAGTAGTAAGCCCCTAATAATGACTTACCTAAGATTTCAAGAGCTGTGGTTTCTAATATTTATTCACTCATTAAACACTATGCTAAGTTTTGACATTTAGATTTTGCCTACTAGTGGAATTTAAATGAAAATAATGGCCTCTGAGGCTTAGTAGGTAATACTATCTGGAATAACTAACCATTGGTGAATTTAAATATGTAGGGTTTGCTAGACATAGGTTTCATTTAACATTAGTTTTTATGTGTGTACAATTATGTATGCCCATGCAAGGGGATTTATTCTTGGAGAGATGAGTATTTAAAATGTGTGATGCTTGTTTTTCCTTTTAGTTTCATGGTATAATACACTCATATAAGCCCATTCATTCTAGATTTCAATCTGCCAGTTTATAGTAAACCCTGATTGTTTTTACTGCTCTTAACGATTATGACACTAATGAATTTGGAACACTGTGAAGAATGCCAGTTCATCTAGACCTGAACTTTTGTGAAGTGGTAAGCAACAGGCGTTAAGCAACAGACTGCCAGAGAAAAGACTTGGGTCTTTCTCCATCACAAAGCTGACCACGCAAGAAATCAGCTTATCCTTATTGTATGAGGCTGCTAGATGTGTTTTTTTTTTTTTTCTTTCCAGCCAGATTGATTTTTGACAGCATTACATGATATTTTCTTGATATTTTTGCAAATGACAAAACTAATAATACCTAGAAACAATCAAGAACTTTGAACAATGGTGTCTCTAGTCAGAGGTGAGAAGGGCATGTTATTGATTTATTCATAATGATCTAACATATTTATAGATGAAAGTAAGAAGTGCCGGAAGTAACAAGTCACCATGGGACAATGGAACAATTATCCCTGCCACTTCCAAAGCCCTCATAGCTAGAAGATTTAAATTTCTCCCTTGCTCATGTGACACTGAAAATGAGTGGGGGCTGAAACTGTATCCACAGATGTGGGTGATTAATGACAAAATATAACGAGGCTTGGATGGCCTGGTGTCAGGACCCAGATGCTAGCTAACCCTGCTTTGTGAAGATCTCTCATGTCTATTTTTTGACATCCCACATCACTGATGAGCACAGTTTTAATTATTAGGAAAAAATATATTTAGGAACATTGAGCATTTATGTACATTTGTATCTCATGTGTTATCCATGGTTCATTTAGGTCTGATTTCCCTAAGACAATGTGTTTAAGTTATACTGTATTTTCTGCATTATACCATTATCGAAGTTAGAGTTATACTGTACTAAGTTGTCGTTGTAGTTATAATACAAGCATTTTAAATTATTTATTTCAGAAGTAAATTTTAGAGGGACACCTGGGTGGCTCAATGGGTTAAGCATCTGCCTTCAGCTCAGGTCATCATCTCAGGGTCCTGGGATCAAGCTCCACATCTGCTTCCCTGCTCACCTAGAAGTCTGCTTCTCCCTCCTTTCCCAGCTTGTGCTCTCTCTTCTTATCTATGTCTCCCTCTCTTTGTCAAATAAATAAATAAAATCTTTAAAAAAATAAATATTAGAAAAATAGTAAATATTAGAAAAATAGTACGTATTGATAAATATTAGAAAAATGTTCAAATGTGGACATTACAAAGCATAGAGCATACTTGAAATTGTGCATGTAATGTCTCTTCCTAAGTAAACTTACTTAAGCCCTGGAATGCAGCTGAAAGGCTGATAAATTAAAAGTAACAACTTAAATTTATATAATATATAGCTATAAAGACATATTGGAAGTTTCATTGATTTCAGGTTTTTAGGTTTCCATTCCTTTCTCCCATAAAACAGGGAAGAAGAAAACACTGAATAGACTAACAGGTGCATTTTCCTGTAAGATCTTTCTATACTTAACAGCTGACAGTCAAAGTGTGTTTTGTGCTGTGACACCTAATACCACCAAATATTTAATAAGCAGCCTTCAAACCCTCTGTCTTTTTGCAGTATGGTACCATAAGGAAAATTTTTAGACGTGACTTTGTCTGCATTTACATGTATGAAATTTAAGAAACAAAACAAACAAGCATAGGGAAAAGAAGAGAGATGGAGACAAACCAGGAAACAGACTCCTATGGCACTAGGGTGGCTCAGTGGGTTAAGCGTCTGCCTTTGGCTCAGCTCATGGTCGTGGGGTCCTGGGATTGAGCCCTACACTGAGCCAAAGGCAGATGGAGCTCTCCCACTCCCCCTGCTTATGTTCCCTCTCTCCCTATCTCTCTCGGTCACAAAAATAAATAAAATCTTAAAAAAAAAAAAAAAAGAATAACAGACTCTTAACTACAGAGAATACAGTGATGGTCACCAGAGGGGAAGGGTGTGGAGAGAGGGGAAAAACAGGGGATAGGGCTTCAGGAGTGAACTTGTTTTGATGAGCACAGGGTGATGCATGAGGTATTGAACCACTGTATTGTACACCTAATACTAATATTACACTGTATATAAACTAACTAGAATTTAAGTAAAAATGTCAAAGAATACTTTTCACTTACTAATTTATATTCAAATGGTGACACAGATCGTCTATATGTGTGAGTAAATAGAAGGTATATCAAATAAATGTTTTAGGATGTGGATGCCTGGGTGGTTCAGTCAGTTAGGCATCTGCCTTTGGCTCAGGTCATGATTCAGAGTCCTGGGATTGAGCCCCGTATCAGGCTCCCTGCTCAGTGGGGAGTCTGCTTCTTCCTCTGCTGTTCACCCCTTTCATTCTCATTCTCTAAATAAAATCTTTAAAAAAGTGTTTTAGGATGGATGTGTGAATTAATTTTTTAATCAATTTTAAAGAGTTGTTTATTTGGGGGATGGGGCAGTGGGAGAGGGAGAGAGACAATCTCAAGCAAACTCCCTGCTGAGAGCATGAAGCCCAACTGGTGCTCAGTCCCAGGATCTTGAAATCACAACCTGAGCTCAAACCAAGAGTCAGATGTTTAACCAACTGAGCCGCTTAGGGGCCCAGATGTGTGAATTTAAATCAAACCTCAATTGTTTTTCTTCATCCTATGTTTAAGTATCAGGATAGCAAATCTTTATAATTATGCTTAATTTGTATTATCAAAATGAATGTGTATTTTCTTGGTGTTATTTCACATTGGCAATTTTGTTAAGCCCTTTTGAGTTTGTGAAATTATTGTTGGCGTACCAATTTTTCATAACATCTGAAACAATTCAAACCCATTGGTAAAATTTACTTAGAAACTAAGCCCTATAATTTCATCACTGAATCCTGATTAGTTTGAACCATCAGGTTTTAGAGATCTGTCTTATAGTAATAACCTTAAAGAGATCATTCAGAAAAATATATTATCAAATGTCTAGCTTAAAGGTATCAAATTAAATGGTGATACAGAAAATAAGAGTCAAATATATGTTGTTATTGTTTTTTGATTTGTTTGTTTGTTTTTTTTCCTGAACTGATCACTTTCACAGCATTTAAGTCTACAACAGATTTGACAAGGTTAAATTCATCCAAAGTAGTAGTTTCTTTCTCCTGTTCTCTTTGCCAACATCTCTCATAGCACACACAGATGGACGTTTAATTTCAAACACAGTTAACCATTGTGGGGACATTAAAACAATATTCTGGCAGAAGGAGGCAGAACTGTGGTGGTTGAATCATCCCTGAGCAGCTGAGTTCAGAGTTCCCATCTGGGCCATCAGGGTTGTATCATCAGTGCAGGAAGCCTTCCTGGGCAGAGGGCAAGGAAGCATGAATGGTGCACCATAATCTCAAGAACATATCCCAGATAGATTCTGATATTGTTATTTATGGTTCCCTCCTGCCTTAAATACTTTCCCATTAAACAACTGGCTATCTTAGAAGCAAGTTTAAAAAAAAAAAATAAATCTTTAGAAGCTTGCAGAAAGGCACCCTTTTCAAAGAAAGGCTAAACAATCAAGTTGCAGGAAGGACCAAATGAGGGTAGCTCTGGGGCCTAGAGAAGAGGAGCTAATAAGAGTTTGCTTCAGGTTAAGGGCTACTGTGTAAGTTAACTCAATTTATTTTTGCTCCTTGGGGTAAGTTCCTGTAGCATAATCCAATTGGTTAACTTGTTTCCAATGTCAAGCACTAGGCCAGGGGAGGGTGGGTAGACCATTTTGATGGACAGAGGCAGGAAGGTTGCATATATCAGAGGAGATTTTTCAAAATTGGGGCCCCCTTAGCAAAAGAAAGGGAAGTTTTTGCTAGGCAGGTACAGTAGTAAATGCCCACTTTACCCTCTGCATTTCAGGTGTCCCTGAACCAAACTGAACTCTCAACATAAGCCAAACATCTTTTAATGTCAGCATTTAGACTTTACTAATAGGATATAATATCATTCATGATGAGGTTGCTCAGAGGAAGCCTTCAATGCTTGATAATGAGTGCTAATGAGATTTGATTTTTGTTACTCTAAAATGAAATGAGCTCCGCACCTAATTTGATCACTTGTAACCTTACCGGCAAAATCAAACAGGATAATGGAGCGAAGGATGAATGTGATATCACATGGTATCAAGGTTATCACTTGAAACTGTTAGCAGAATCAGTCAATCCATTAAGAAAGGCTTCTCTCAACTGAATCCAGGCACGTGTGCCTTTCATTGCCCATGCCTGAGTGCTAGCTGTCCACAAGAACTTTCTTCAGTGATAGAAATGTCCTATATATGCGTTGTCAGATATGATAGCTTTCTGAGTGCTTGCTTTCATCTGACAAGCAAGCCAGAAGGAGACCCCTATACAGAAAAAAGAGAATGTATCTGCAAAAGAACTCAAGAGAGATATTTCCAGAAGAGAAAGATTATGTCTATCAGTGTTCTGAATTGCAAATAATAGATTTCTTACCAACAAGAGTATACAGGAAGAAAATATGATCGAGGGATACTGAATGCTAGTTTGCCTGCTGACTGTGGGGCAGTAGATTCTAGAAACCTTGTCACAACTGTTTTCCCCAAGGGGGAGGCTTCCACTCTCACCTTCCCCAGAATGAGCTCTATACAGAAACTGTTCTTTCATGCTTTATTGGATTGATGTCTCCTGTGATGGTGACACAGTTGCAGGTCGCTGGTTGTGTGCTGGCATCTGACACACAAGGAAATCTAGGTGGCTGATTTTCTGTGTTGTGTCATGGGAGGTACAGACTCAAAGGATGAGTTTACAGAGTGCTGAGTTCCCCCGCATCACCAATATTCCTGAGAACCAGTGAATTTAAGAAAGAGAAAAACTTCATGACAGCATCCGCCACTGTCATTCACTGTTCTGAGAAACATTCCGGCAGATGCTGCAAGCATCTTTTAAATTAACAATAAGTTCACTTATAGATGCTTGGTCAAAAGCAAAATCTTCCACTGGAGAATTAAAAAGTGGAATTCATATTCTGTTGGCAAATGTGCCTTCTGTTCTGTTCAGTACATATAAGCCCTGCAGTGATTGGCCATGTGAACCCACTGTCACCTTCACTCGTTTTACTGTTTCCTGTTTCTGTTGCTTTCCCTGTGAAGTTACCTTGTGACTTTGATTATGAGTGTTTAAAGGTAGTTTTTGTTTTTTTTTAATTCCACCTAGCTCCTATAGAGGAACAAACTATTGATAAAAACCTGATTTGTGTATGGAAATTTGTCTTCAGATCCTTTGGTTGCTTGAGAGAAATGATGAATTTGTCATTTCCATGTAGGCCATCATGCAGATGGTCTAGGGAATGAAAATTAATAAATGTTTCCATGCTGAGTCTCAAAGCTTCATCTGTTCCCAGCCAGAACCCTGCTCTTGGTGTAGCTGACTGTCTAGGTTTCAAATGTACCTTCCTCTGGAATTCTGGAGTTGGAAGATTGAAGCCTAGTCCCAGTTTGTACCATTTTTTGCTTTCTGGCTGTAGGAGATAAACTCTTCTTTGTGGGAGGTTCTAGTTATTATTATTATTATTATTATTATTATTTTGTTATGTTATATTAGTCACTATATAGTACGTTATTAGTTTTTGATGCAGTGTTCCATGATTCACTGTTTGTATATAACACCCAGTGCCCCATGCAGTCCATGCCCTCCCTATTACCCATCCCCTAAACCTCCTCCCTTCTAAACTCTCAGTTTGTTTCTCAGAGTCCACAGTTTCTTGTGGCTTGTCTCCTCCTCTGATTTTCCCCTCTTCATTTTTCCCTTCCTTCTCCTAATGTCCTCCATGTTATTCCCTATGTTTCACAAATAAGTGAAACCACTTTCTCTGCTTGACTTATTTCACTCAGTGTAATCTCCGCCAGTTCCATCCATGTTGATGGAAAAGTTGGGTATTCATCCTTTCTGATGGCTGAGTAACACTCCATTGTATCTGTGGACCATATCTTCTTTATTCATTCATCTGTTGAAGAGCATCTCAGCTCTTTCCACAGTTTTACTATTGTGGACAATGATGCTATGAACATTGAGGTACAGATGGCCCTTCTTTTCACTACATCTGTACCTTTGAGGCAAATACCCAGGAGGCTCTGGTCTTCAGTGGATAATCAATCATTCTCAGCCTGTTTTATGTTTTTCAAAGACCAGTTACTCCAGTAGGAACCATCCCATGTCAGTGTTCTTATAGTGATTAACTGCACATAATTTCCAAATGCTTGATATAGAGCATGTCTTTGGGCACATCCTTCCACCAGAACCCCATGTCAATTCACTTCCATCAGTGAGAACTTGACAATCACAAGCTATCTCATTCCATGGCTGTCTGGACCCAACCACACCCAGTGATGGGGTCTCCATCACCTGCCAGATAGCAGCTCATGCAACTCCACAATCTCAACTTTGTGTTGGTTTTCTCAGGCCATCTGTGCCTCCAATAGCTGCTACTTAGGTTCCTCATAAAGACTAGTCTGGGGGCGCCTGGGTGGCTCAGCGGGTTGAGGCCGCTGCCTTCGGCTCGGGTCATGATCCCAGGGTTGTGGGATCAAGCCCCGCATCGGGCTCTCTGGTCTGCGGACAGCCTGCTTCCTCCTCTCTCTCTCTGCCTACTTGTGATCTCTGTCTATCAAATAAATAAATAAATAAATCTTAAAAAAAAAAAAAAAGACTAGTCTGACACGGAGGTTATCTCAGGGCAGGTGTATCGGGATGTGCTTCTAGGACCAGTATTTATAGCTCTTGGTCTATTTCTGACCATCTCTGTTTATTTTTGTCATGTTGTGTATGTTCCTCATGTTACTGATTTCTGTCTGCCTGTGTGATATCATAGTTGTGAAACTATTGTAGCAATAATTTGAAGCTTAGAATGACAAGATTTACCTGCAGAGAGGAACAGTGTTTGCTTCTGCTGGTAAAATGAGGATACTCACAATCCAGGGTCACAGCAACTCAATTTCTGCAACTGACAGAATTAATGGCTGAGCCAAGAATCGTATGCAGGGCTTTGTACTTCTAGTTCTCTCTACTCTATGGAAGTGAACTTTCTGATCTCTGGCAGAAAGTAAAGAGTTCATCAGTTCCTATTTATCAGGTTATGGGCTGTAATTGGTTTTTCTCTCTGGATCCACAAGAATGGTAAATTTTTCACTTCACCCTCTCAACCTCTCAGTGGTCCCTGTGGGGTTAGGAAATGCCCTCAGGATTGAAACATCCCAAAACACTCAACTCATTTCCCTAGGTTTCTGTTGTACCTCCTCGTCCCTACCTTGTAGGGACTTGTAGGTACTTGTAGGTACCTTTGTACCTACAAAGGTCTGGTAATTCTTCACTATTTTGTTGACTCTATGATACCTTCAAGCAGATTTTTAAACCTTTCTAGCTTTTTAAATAATTCTCAGAAGATAGGTTTATGCAAATTATTTAATCCACCATTAGCAGAAGTCCAAGTTAGTATCTTTCAAAGTATATTTACATTGCCTCTGACCTGCAGGCACTAATCTTTAGAAGAGGTAGCTGAACACATGTTGGATTTGTTATCCTAAACCTTATGGTGTCACAGTATAGATGCAAAGAGATGCAACTTCTGAAGATTACAGTCTATACTGTTCATATGTACAACCTGGCTGGAACATTGTGTGCACATATGTTTAAGAGTCATGTAACCAGGAAAAAAATACAGGAAACACATATCTTACATGCAAACAAGGCAACTATGATATGGCTTTTAGTTTGTTTCAGAAAACTAAAATATGTTCAAGTTGTTGGGAGAGATTTTGAATAAGTCCATATCAAATAATGACAAGAGATGGTAGGGGATGATCACTCTAGTGTAATATTTTCTCTCTGTAAGACAGTAGTATGGTTCTCTCACAGGATTAAGCTGAGGGATACCATCCCTGAGAAATATTGAATCAGCGGTATTTTTATCTTTGGTGCATTAAGGGAAAAAAAAAAAGTTTTGCTGACTTAAGGACACATTTTTTGCTTTCAACTACTCACGTTCTACCATTAAAATGGAATTTGAAATATAGACTAAAGAATGTTGCATTTGGCTTGTGGGCCATAGGAAAGGAAAGGTTAATGAAAGCACAGTCTTACAGAATAAGGCAAGAGGGAAAAAACAGAAAAGGTGCTCATTTGACTTATGTGGGATTTGTCGATTCTTATTTGGTGTAATTCTGGAAAGGCTGAATAATGTGAGTATTTGAAAGACAAGAAGATTTAGAAAATACTATTATGAAGTGTCACAGTGTGATAGAGAATGGACATCTCCATGTTTATATAGGGTACTTATCCATTCTGCTGAATAAGCATATCCTATTCATTCTAATTTTGTCTTTGATCCTTCTAAACTTCCCTTACATTTTCTTTGAACTTAAACAAGGTTTTGTAGAATGAACTCCCTTAGTTCAACTATAATAAATATTTATTGGGCATACATAAGTGTTTGACAGACCCGTAAAATAAATTTAGGGTCAGACAACCTGGTTTTAATTCAAAACTGAAACTTAATACATGACACAACAGTGAACACCCATAACAGAAGTCATTCTTAATTTTCACCACCACCCACACCAACATCACCATCACCACCACTACCACCATCACCACCATTACCCCATCACCACCATCACCACTACTATCACAATCACCCCATCACCCCATCACCGCATCACCACCAACACCACCACCAATACCACCACTATCACCAAAACCACCACCACTACCACCACCACACTACCACCACCACCACTACCACCTTCACCCCATCAAC
>ML112079.1:49592-78486 GCA_003697995.1 Taxidea taxus jeffersonii
CACCACACCATCACTACCACCACCATGACCATCACCATCATCACCACCATTACCCCATCAACACCATCACCATTACCACCACTGCCACAACCATCATCACCACTGCTACCACCATCACCCCATCACCATCATCACCATTACCACCATCATCACCATCACTGCCACTGCTCCACCACCACCATCACCATCATCCTTATCACTATCATCTCCATCACCATCACCTGCTAGCATTAATTTAGATGTAAAGTTTAAAAGGAGACATCCCTTTCATTGAATGTGGAGAAGTAAGTTAGCCAGTGTTTGCGACATTGAGGACAATGATAGATATATTCTATGAGAGGCTAAATGAGGGTATTCAGTGCTCTTGACATAACCAAATTCTAGAGGAAGAAAAGATATTTTCAAAATTACACAGGTATTTAACAGGATAGTTAGTGCAGGAATCTTAGAGCAGCTCAGAATTGAACTAACTGTAAATGAGGTTCTGAGTGAGATGACCTGGGTCTGGATTGGAGACAAGGGTGAAGTCAGGGAAGGTTGGATATGCCCTGCAAGGAACTTGGATATGGTGCTAAAGGTGATGGTGAAGTATTGAGGGATTTCCAGGAATGCTTTCACTCTGTAAAAGCCTGAAACTGAAGAAAAATGAGAAGCTCACGTTAAGATTCAGATTTGGATTACTTTGGATGGAGGGTATACTTCACTACATCCATATTGGTATTAGAAGTGGTCCTTTGGTCCCAGATCAATTCTTTTCTAAAGCTGCTCAGTGTCTCCAGGGTCCTCAGAATAAAAACACACAGAATATGGTCTCAGCCTTTAGCTCCCTTCCTCAGTTTGTTTTGTGTTACTTAGTTTCAGTGGTGTTTCTCGTGTAGATTATAATCTTGATTAGGGTTACATGTTTTTTATAGATAAATTAAAAGAATGACAGAGGTAGGTGGCCAGGCTCTCTAGATGATGCACTCTATTATTTCCATGCACCATATCACACGCATCTGATATTGGCACATAACCACACAGAGATGTAGAATCACAGGGTATAAAGGCTACGTACTACCAACCTAATTTACGGCTGTTGATACTGACCTGGGTCATCCGCAGAAGCAGTGTTTGTCAGACTTTTCCACTGTGACGTCACCCCTTTTACCCCTGTCCAGACTATAGCCTTCGGAAGGAAGTTGCTGCATACAGTACACAGTTGCGAAGGAAGGGATGGAGGGGCATGTCGGGGTCAGTTGGTTGAACAGCAGACTTGATTTTGGCTCAGGTCATGATCTTGTGGTGCTGAGATCCAGCTCCACATCCAGCTTCTCGGCCAGTGCAGAGTCTGCAAGAGACTCTCTCTTTCCTTCTGCCTCTGCCCCTCCCCCGCTTACCCCCAGCTAGATAGATAGATAGGTAGGGAGATAAGTAAATAAAATCTAAAAGAAAAGAATTGAGAAGTTACACATGGAATATCTGTGTAATTATTAGGAATTCTTAATGGGAAAATTATCTCTTCTCTCCATTTATTAATTTATTTAGTCATCTGGTTTTTCTGTCAATGTGGTCTGATGTAAATAAATATGTACATATTTGTTCTATACTTTGAATTATCATCTAATATTATTTTTTGTTTCATTAGTAGAATTAAGGTTTTCCCCAGTCCTTTTCAGTATCTGTAACAATTATTTTCAACTTTGTCCATTCTCATTCAATATTTTTAAATGTTTTAGCATTTAAATTTTGAGCCAATTAACTACATATTTTTCAAAACCGTGAAACCATATCTGCAGATTAGAGAAACAAAGCCATTATCATGTGCCATGTTTAAGAAACAGTCCTTTAAATCTACAATGCTAAAACCTAACATTTATAGTTGCCGATTAGTAAATATGATTGCATCTTGAATAGGAAGTTTATATCAAGAACAAAACAAAAGAATAGATATATTTTAAATATATTTGTAGCCTTAAAATTAACTTATTTATATTCATTTAATACATATTATTCACCCAGACATTTTAATAAAACACTAGTATGTTTCCTGCCCTTGAAGAACTCATAAGTCTAGAGAGACCTAAAATAAATAACTTTTTTTAATAGTGTGTTAAATGCTATAATAGAAAGATATCCAAAATCCCTGAAAAAATGCTTAAACTTCTTTCAGCTGGTTATAGAGTATGTTATGTTTATATAAAAATAAAAAAATTAAAAAAGAGAAAATTTTATAAATGTTTGATAATAATTTTAATAAAAGCAAAAGATACTTACTGTTATTCTTTTTCTTCTAACTGGAATATAAGCTTGTTTTACATACTTGATAGTTATTCAATAAATGAACAGTTGGATGAATGAGGCTTTATGCAGTTCCATGCCATGTTTTAGCCACAGTTAAAAATCATAGGTCAGGGGCACCTGGGTGGCTCAGTTGTTAAGCGTCTGCCTTCGGCTCAGGTCATGATCTCAGGGTCCTGGGATTGAGCCCTGCATCGGGCTCTCTGCTTGGCAGGAAGCCTGCTTCTCCCTCTCCCACTCCCCCTGCTTGTGTTCCCTCTCTCTCTGTGTCTCTCTGTTGAATAAATAAAAATCTTTAAAAAAAATCATAGGTCAGACATAAAAGGAAATTGGCTGAAGAACACATGAACTGCTTATATAATAGTTTTCTTAATTTTTTAACCTAGTTAACTTGGTTCAGTTGATTTGCTATTTTAAAACATTTTCCTCAAGACTGCTTAATTAAAGCACTCTTCATTAATCTTTCAAACTCACACACACACACACACACACACACACACACGATCTATTCTTTGTAGTTCTCATTAAAATAAAAACTTACAAGGGGATATCATACTGTGCCATAATTTTTAACTTTAATTGCAACCATGTATAAAAATGATAACATACAAGGTAAGTTGAGAGAATAAGGAGATGTAAAGGAATTTATAAATTTGTCTGTGTCACAGATCAGATAACAGCTAAGTAGTGTTCCTAGTTCACAAAGTTGACTGTTTCAGTTAATAAAGCATGATAATTAATTACAGGCATATGCTTTTAAACCTTAACAAACATTTTATATTTTAACCAAAATAACACAGTGAATCAACATTATATAAAGATCAGTTTGCATTCATATTTAACAGAAAGGCATACTGACATATGCAACACTGGTAAAGTAATGTGCATGCCAATTGCAGCAGAATTCTTTTGTTTTAGAGGTAAAGTGGGGTCTCTTTTTCTGTACTTTCAGATATCCTGCTGCAGATCCCATAGAAGCTTATGTACTTTGTGCAATCTCCTTTAAAAATAGCAAGGTGATGTCATCCTAATTACTGTGAGACAGGGCATTATGGATTATTTCCCTGTGTGATTATGGGATTAACTTCAGTTTGAAGTTTAACTAAGATATCAGAAATCTCAGTGATAGGTGTGGGTACCTGATTTCTATGTACTTTTTTTTTAAACCTGTGATGTAGTATTCTCACGAATGCCAAAAAAAAATTCCAATTTTCCTATTAAATGAGAAAGCGTTCCTAATACTCTCTCACATGGCTGGTGCAGAACCCCCATAGGCAAGCCAGACACACAGTGTAAGCTCCAATCGTAGAGATATAATAGTGCTGTTGTCGTATGATTGCATAACTTAATGACAGGAGTTAATGTGGAGCTAAGAACTAAAATGTACCAGGTACTTATTGTTATTGAGATTTTTTAAGGCCATGTGATTTTTAAGTGATGCCCATTATTCCAGCAATAATTCTATTATTCCCAGCAACCCTGATAAGAAGGATGCATTACCCCCCCCAAACAAATGGATTTGAATATTTCAATTTTGTTTTGCCCTTCATAACTGTCTTTGAATCTTCTCAGCTTTCTGCATTCTAAGATGGAGGTGATTTATGGATTAAAATACATTAATGGTCATTAGCTCGGTAAATACTAACAGGCATTATTGCTGTTGAAGCTATTTTGATTACCTTTCAAATGGGAAAACAGAGGCACAAAGAAGATGGACAACTTGCCTTAGATTGCATAGCTGTTAAATGTCAGTGTTAAGTTCTAAACACACATCTTGTCCAGATCCAACATAGAATCTGAAGGACCCAAATAAAAGACCAAGTTTATTTTTTTTAAGATATTTTATTTATTCATTTGAGAGAGAGAGAGAGCACAAGCAGGGGGAGAGGCAGGGGAGAGGAAGAAGCGGATTCTCCACTGAGCAGGGAGCCCGATGAGGGACTCAATCCCAGGACCCTGGGATCATGAACTGAGCTGAAGGCAGACGCTTAACAATCTGAGCCACCCAGGCATCCCTAAAAGACCAGGTTTAAAATGAGAATGTCCATAAAATGGAGTTGGAGTCAAGAATAAGAATTGTTTGGGGAACTTAATTGCATGGGACCATGTGAAAAAGAAACAAGGATTGCCCTGTGTTCTGTGCATTTTCTTTTGAGCTTCAGAAGTTTATCCAAGTGGGTGTATCAGATTGAAATAAAGGTCAAGAATGAGAGTTGATGCTGAAAACCTAACTTTCTATATATTTGTGAACTTGCATACTATCTGATAGCTAAGAGCACTCTGTCTCTTCCCCGTAGAGGTTTTGGAATGATGAATAGTTCGGTAGTTTCCCTCCAGTGGTACAAAAACCAATCTTGGTACACAGGAATTTTAATAGAGTACTGGTGGCTTTTCATAGCAATTACAAAGAATTGACACATTTTTAATCAAACTTTCAGATCTAGACTACCATGTCTATTCTCATTGGCCTTATTTTCCAGTAGTTCCCCAAGACTCACATTTCTACATGCTGGAGGAGAGAGTCATCCCATTTCTCCTGTTAAGGAAATATACTTTATATATCACATCAATAAATCGAATCTACCCTTGTTTGTTTCAAAAACACATTTGCTGCATCTTTAAACATATTATCAGAATTCTATAAACATACACATGTCCTTCTCTGGCTCTTGCATAAAATGATTTCTGAGGTTTGAGTTCCACTAGATAGCCACCGAGATTCTACTAAAATTAGGATTCTTTGAATTGAAAATTCTATACATTGGTATTATATAACATACATGAATTGGTATTTTCCATTTCCCTCTATGTTGTATTTTTTTTGCTTGGACCTGAATTTATATTTTAAAGGCATAGTTAATGGTGTCTAGTAGTAAGTTGTATGCAATGTTCAATTTATTAAAAAAAAATAGCAAAAGCAATGCTAGAATAGTTCCAGTATGCCCTGCCACAAAGTACTTATAAGTTCTACCAGAGGAAAGGTTATTCTTAAAGTTTTGAATTTCACATGTGCATGCATGATGTTTTCTTCTCATGAATTCCAATTTAACTTATAAGAATGTATTATCTCTGCCTTCAACTGCAACAGAACCAAATAAAATCACTAAAAAGTAAAGTGTGGCACTTGCAAGGTGATTCTAACCAAATTGGTCTCCATTTTATTAACTAAGACTTTATATTTTTTTGATAGCATGAGAAAATAGAGTCTAAGTATAATCCTGAAACAAAGCTGTAGTTCTAAAATAAAAGTTGAATGCACTGTCTCTATTCTGGTTGTGCCTCGGTTAATTTGGGAATATCTAAGTGGGGTCAAGACCTATACTAGTGCCTTCACAGTGGGATTCTGTTTTGTTTGTTTTGTTTTTTAGATTCCACATGTAAGTAGAATCCTGCAGTATTTGTCTTATTTTACTTAGTGTATACCCTTGAGATTTATCCATGTTGCCACAAATGGCAAGATTTCTATTTCTGTGGCTGGGTAGTACTTCTTTGTGTATGTGTGTGTGTGTGTACACCACATCTTCTTTGACTATTCATCCATCAGTGGACACTTCACTTGTTTCCATATCCTGACTCCATACGTATTCACTCATCAATGAATATAGGAGTACATGTATCTAGAAAAGGATATTTGAAACACCCTGCAGAGATGAGTATTTAGTTACAAATGTAATTCCAACACAAAGATCTATTCATCGAGGCCAAAACTAGGCCTATAAATTAGGCCAAATTAATAGACAAAATTCATTTTTATTTTTAGTACTACACCTTAGAATTCTCCATCCTTTCCTCATATTTTCAAAAAGAAAGGTATATTTCAGAATTCCTCTACACCTAATTTTTGACATTATTTTTATTAACATATAATATATTATTTGCCCCAACGGTACAGGTCTGTGAATCATCAGGCTTACACATTTCACAGCACTCCCCATAGCACATACCCTCCCCAGTGACCATAAGTCAACCACTCTCTCCCTACCCCATCACTCAACAGCAACTTTTGGTTTGTTTTGTGAGATTAAGAGCCTCTTGTGTTTTATCTCTCTCCCGATCCCATCTTATTTCATTTTTCCCTTCTCTAACCCCCATAACCCCCAGCCCTGCCTCTCAATTTCCTCATATCAGAGAGATCATATGATAATTGTCTTTCTCTGATTGACTTATTTCGCTCAGCATAATACCCTCTAGTTCCATCCAGTCATTACAAATGACAAGATTTAATTTCTTTTGATGGCTGCATAGTATTCCATTGTGTGTGTGTGTGTGTGTGTGTGTGTGTGTGTGTGTGTGTATCACATCTTCTTTATCCATTCATCTGGTTATGGACATTTTTCTGTAGTTTGGCTATTGTGGACATTGCTACTATAAACATTGGGGTACATGTGCCCCTTTGGATCACTACATTTGTATATTCAGAGTAAATACCCAGTAGTGCGATTTCTGGGTCATAGGGTAGCTCTATTTTCAACTTTTTGAGGAATCTTCATGCTGTTTTCCAGAGTGGTTGCACCAGCTTGCATTCCCACCAACAGTGTAGGAGGGTTCCCCTTTCTCCGCATCCTCGCCAGCATTTGTCATTTCCTGACTTGTTCATTTTAGCCATTCTGACTGGTGTGAGGTGGTATCTCATTATGGTTTTAATTTGTATTTCTCTGATGCCGAGTGATGTGGAGCATTTTTTCATGTGTCTGTTGGCCATCTGGATGTCTTCTTTGCAGAAATGTCTGTTCATGTCCTCTGCCCATTTCTTGATTGGATTATTTGTTCTTGGGTGTTGAGTTTGCTGAGCTCTTTATAGATTTTGGATACTAGCCCTTTATCTGATATGTCATTTGCAAATATTTTCTCCCATTCTGTCAGTTGTCTTCTGGTTTTGTTAACTGTTTCCTTTGCTTTGCAAAAGCTTTTGATCTTGATCAAGTCCCAATAGTTCATTTTTGCCCTTGCTTCCCTTGCATTTGGCATTGTTCCTAGGAAGAAGTTGCTGCGGCTGAGGTCGAAGAGGTTGCTGCCTGTGTTCTCCTCAAGGATTTTGATGGATTCCTTTCTCACATTGATGTCCTTCATCCTTTTTGAGTCTATTTTCGTGTGTGGTAAAGGAAATGATCCAATTTCATTTTTCTGCATGTGGCTGTCTAATTTTCCCAACTTCATTTTTTGAAGAGGCTATCTTTTTTCCATTGAACATTCTTTCCTGCTGTGTCGAAGATTAGTTGACCATATCATTGAGGGTCTATTTCTGAGCTCTCTATTCTGTTGCATTGATCTATGTGTCTGTTTTTGTGCCAGTACCATACTGTCTTGATGGTGACAGCTTTGTAATAGAGCTTGAGGTCTGGAATTGTGATGCCACCAACTTTGACTTTCTTTTTCAATATTCCTTTGGCTATTCGAAGCCTTTTCTGGTTCCATATAAATTTTAGGATCATTTGTTCCATTTCTTTGAAGAAAATGGATGGTATTTTTATAGGGATTGTATTAAATGTGTAGATTGCTTTAGGTAGCATAGACATTTTCACAATATTTGTTCTTCCAATCCAGGAGCATGGTACATTTTTCCATTTCTTTGTGTTTTCCTCAATTTCTTTCATGAGTACTTTATAGGTTTCTATGTACAGATTCTTTGCCTCTTTGGTTAGGTTTACTCCTAGGTATCTTATGGTTTTGGGTGCAATTGTAAATGGGATTGACTCCTTAATTTCTCTTTCTTCTGTCTTGTTGTTGGTGTAAAGAAATGCAACTGATTTCTCTGCATTGATTTTATATCCTGCCATTTTACCGAGACTTGTAAGTTTTACTATTAGATGATGGGGTGTGGATCTAATTCTTATTGATTTTGACTGGGGTTCTTTGTGCCTCCTGGAATTTTATGTTTGTTCAATTCGTCAAACTAGGGACATTCTCTACTATAATTTGCTCCAATATACCTTCTGCCCCCTTCTTCTTCTTCAGGGATCCCAATTATTCTAATATCATTTCATCTAATGGTATAACATCTCTCGAATTCTCCCCTCATGGTCCAGTATTTGTTTTTCTTTCTTTTTCTCAGCTTCTTTATTCTCCATAATTTGGTCTTCTATATCACTAATTCTCTCTTCTGCCTCATTTATCCTAGCAGTAAGAGCATCCATTTTTGATTGCACCTCATTTATAGCTTTTTTTAATTTCAAATTTGTTAGATTTTAGTTCTTTTATTGCTCTAGAAAGGGATTTTATTTCTCTAGAAAGAGATTCTCTAATATCTTCCATGTCTTTTTCAAGCCCAGCTAGCACCTCAATAATTGTCATTCTGAACTCTAGTTCTGACATATTACCGATGTTCATATTGATTAGGTCCCTAGCCTTCTGTACTACCTCTTGTTCTTTTTTTTTAGTTTTGACTTTTTCTGTCTTTTCTTTTATCCAGATAAGAATATATGAATGAGAGAGTAAAGTACTAAAAGGGTGACAAAGTATCCAGAAAAATATCTGCTAATCAAATCAGAAGAGACCTGAAACCAGAGGGAGAAGAAAGGGGGGAAGAAACAAAAGAATGAAAATATATATGTATATATATGAATGGTGGATAGAACAGAGCCTCCCACTTGATTTTGGGTGCATTTTGGTGTCTTAGAAAAAATTAACTCCCCCCATTTTTTTAAAAATATTTTATTTATTTATTCATTTGTCAGAGAGAGAGGCACAGTGAGAGAGAACACAGCAGGGGGAGTGAGGAGGGAGAAGCATGCCTCCCGCCGAGCAAGCAGCCCAATGTGGGGCTCGATCCCAGGACGCCGGGATCATGACCTGAGCCGAAGGCAGACGCCCAACGACTGAGCCACCCAGGCGCCCCTCCCAAAATTTTTAAGAAAGAAAAACATATAATATAAAAATAAGGGTAAACACAATGAAGGGATGAAATGTTACTGTAAAGATGAAAATTTAAGAAGATTTTTAAAAAGAAATTGATAAGTTGGTTGGAAAAAGAAAAAAAAAACAAAGAGTAGAGAATGTGATCAGGCTGGAGCTGGATTTAGGATATATTTTGGTCCATTAGAAGAAATTATATTCCAAAAATTTAAAGAAAAAAAAATATTTGTATACAAAAAATTAGGTTAAATACAATGAATGGATAACATATGACTATAACAATGAAAGTTTAAAAGGATTTTTTTAAAGAGGTATTGATAAGATAAAGTAATTAAAAACATTAAAAGAGAAAACAGGAAACGTTAAAAAAATAGAATAAGAAAAAAATAAAATTAAAAAAATTTAACTTTGCAAGACTAAAGGATCATGGGAAAGAAGACATGAATTCTATGTGCTGCTTTCCCCTAGCTCTGGAGTTCTGCAGATCTCGTTGACTCCTGAACTTGTCTTGGCTGGGTGTTCTTGCTGATCTTCTGGGTGAGGGGCCCATTGCAGGGATTCTCAAATGTCTTTGCCCAAGGCAGAACTGTACTGCCCTTGCCAGGGGCCAGGCTAAGTAATCTGCTCAGGTTCACTCTAAGGAGCTTTTGTTCCCTGAATGCTTTCTGTAGAGTTTTGGAGGACAGGAATAAAAATGGCGCCCTCCCAATCTCCATCCTGGAAGAGTTGAGTGCTCAGAGCCCCACTCCTCAGTGCACCCTCAGAGAAAAGCAGTCAGCCCCTCCCATCTCCCTGGCCTTCTGCCGCATTCCATGCTCACCTGGCCTGTGACTGAGTGATTCTGTCTCTGGCACACAGCCCAATTTGGAGTCTCCAAACCCAGCAAATTCCTGCCACGTGCTCCTGCGTCATTCCTCCTGGAGGAGGAAGGAGGGGGTCTCTCTGGTTCTGCCATTTGTGGGATCCTCACTTGAAGAGCAGTGGTTCGCCTGTGTAGTGGATCATTATTTAAGGTAATCCCAAGCTGAGAGCCCACAGCTCATCTCCGTCTCTGTAGCTGGCTTATCCACTCCAATACCTGGGATCTCTGCAACACTCAGATACCCCTGGTCTTTCTTTGACCCCACAGATCCTGAAACCACACTGTCCCCCCAAGGGCTCCACCCCTGCTTAGCCTCTGGAGTGGCATCCCTCAGTGGAGCAGACTTGTAACAGTTCTGACTTTGTGCTCTGCTGCTCCACCGCTTGCTGGGAGCCTGTCCTTCCCCCTGTAGTCTGTCTTCCTGTCACTTCGAATTCACTTCTCTGCACATCCTACCTTCCAGAAAGTGGGTTGATTTTCTGTTCCTAGAATTTTGGTCTTCATCTCTTCCATCTCTTGTTGAGTTTGTAGGTGTTTGGAATGGTTTGATAACTATCTAGCTGAACTTCCAGGACCTAATGCTATTTCAGTTTCCTACTCCTCTGCCATCTTGTTTTCTCCCCTCCACACCTCTGTTTTAAAATTTTGAAATTTTTGTGAAGCACATCACTATTGTAAATGGTTTGGAATTCTCAAGATCAGAAGCAGCAGTGTGGTATAAACTGTCAGGTCCTCCCAAATATAGCCACACTTTAAATAAGCCCCAGGATTTTGATATATCACCTCATGTGACAAAAGGAATTTTGCACCCATAATTCTGGTTACAGCCCTGAAGATAGGGAGCTTATCTTGTATCATCTTTGTTTAGTTAATCAAATTGCATGAACTCTCAAAAGAAGAGATGTCTCTCTGGCTGGAAATGCGAGAGTCATGGCAGAAGGAGAGGCCAGAGAGATTCTGAGTATCTGAGTATCTCAAGGACTGAACTTTCTTGCTCTGGGATGGAGGAGGACAAGTGCAGGTGGAGATGGGAAAGAGCCTTGAGAAGCTAAGGGCAGTCCCCAGGAATATCCAGCAAGGGAACAGACATCCCATTCCCACAGTCCTACAGCAAGAGGCTGAGTTCTGCCCAGCTAAGCCTGAAAGTAGATCCTTCCAATGATTCCTCTTAAGAAGCCTACTGTCCAGGGACACCTGGGTGGCTCAGTTGGTTAAGCGGCTGCTTTCGGCTCAGGTCATGATCCCGGCGTCCTGGGATCGAGTCCCGCATCGGGCTCCTTGCTCGGCGGGGAGCCTGCTTCTCTCTCTGCCTCTGCCTGCCACTCTGTCTGCCTGTGCTCATTCTCTCTGACAAATAAATAAAATCTTTAAAAAAAAAAAAAAGAAGCCTACTGTCCAGCCCATGAGTTTCAGCCCTGGAAACCCAGAGTGGAGACACCCCCAAATCCAACCCAAACATCTGGCCTTTGGAACTGGGATATGACAAATGATACATTGTTTTAAGACACTAAATTTTTGGTGATTTGTTACAACAACGAGGAAAATCATTTACAAGCTACATCTGCCTCTTTCCATTATATCAGTAAAGAGTCATTACTCTTTAAAATGTCCCTTTCAAACAAGTTCCAAATCACTATGCACTATGGGCTGTTTCATTTATACAATATGAGATAGAGAAGAGGGTGCTTAAGTTATTGAGCAAATGAAATAAATTTTTCAAAATTTAAAGCCAGAATTCTTATCTTTAAATTATATACTCAATAATCTTTTTTTTTTTTCAGCTCATTTGCTTCCAGGCTAAGAAATATTAAGTTATAAGTATTGTAGACATTTGATGATTTTTAGTTATATTTAATATTTTAAATGGAAGTATAATATATCCAAATGGAAATTTATTTAGGGAACTCATGAATTGTTTTATTGATTAAGGTAATCATTGCCTTGTTTTCATCAACAGAAGTGCAATTCTTATACAAGTAGCATTCTATTTTAATTGAAGAACTTTCATACATTAAAGAACTTTAATGGAAGAAATTCATTCAGAACTTTCATACAAAAGGACTTTCATACTCTTGATTTCTTTGCAGCTCTTCTGGGCATTTCTGGAGAAAAAAATAGGAGTTAAGAGCTAAGGCTCTATTTCCCATTTCTTCCCACTTCATTTAATGGTCTTTTCATGTAAAAGTTTCTTTATCATCAATGGTGCTATTGAGTAGATGATTCATTATTTTAGCTTACTGTACATTAAACACTGTGTTTTGTGCTTTATATTCAAGAATCTCAGTAGGACCATGAGGGAATACCATTATTTTCTCTATTTTACCAATTAGAATTCTGAAACCCAGTGTCTTTAACTGTTCGAGTATTTAAGACAAAGTCCATGCTTTAAGAACTAACTATTCTGTTCTACTTCTAATTAGCCCATGTGCCTGTGGGCCTTGCTGATTTTTTTTTAATCTACTAAATATTAGAAAAGTGAATTCCATTATCTTCAACACTAACTATAAAGCAGTATGTAATAAATAGTTCTGATTTAGATTTCTTATCCCATTTTTTAAATTTATTTCTTTAAAGATTTTATTTATTTATTTGTTAGAGAGAGAGAGAGCAAGCACAGGCAGACAGAGTGGTAGGCAGAGGCAGAGGGAGAAGCAGGCTCCCTGCCAAGCAAGGAGCCTGATGTGGAACTCGATCCCAGGACACTGGGATCATGACCTGAGCCGAAGGCAGCTGCTTAACCAACTGAGCCGTCCAGGCATCCCTCTTATCCCATTTTTTAAAAAAATAGCACAATGCCAAATATCTCAAGTATACATATGCCAAATATATCAAGTATTCATTTTTCTATATAAAGCATCTCTATTCATACCTGTGTGACAGGTTTTATTTTAAGTCTGAATAGGCAGCAGTGAAAAAATATACAAAAATAGCCTACACAAAATTTTTGTTTAACTCGGGGTCTGGGTCTGATGTGAAGTGATAGAGAAATTAACAAGTGAAATATATAGTAGATAGGTGGTCACAGATGTTACAAGGAAATAGAGCAGATAGATGAGGCAGAAGTGTGGTAAATGGGAGTGCTATTCCAAATAGTGAGGTCAGGTGAGACTTTATTAGTGGGGTGACATTTGAACAGAGATTTGAAGAAGGTAAGGGGTTAAGCCAAGTGTGCGTCTGGAGTAAAAACTTTCTAGAAAAGGGAAGAGCAAATGCAGAGATCTTGAGACAGAAGTGTGCATGGCATGGTAGGGAGAACATCAAAAATAGTGTGGTTGGATCAAAGTGAGTGAAGGGGAGAGAACTATATTATCAAATCACATAGTTTGTGGGGATGAAATCACGTTAGAGTTTGTTGATCTGAATAAGACAGGGTTATGTGACCTGGCTTTTTAAAATAGAATTCCTATAGACACAGGGTTGTGAATGAATTCTGAATGGAAGTGGTAGAGGATACCTATAAAGAAACTAGTCCAAAGAGGAGGTCTGTATGGCTTGGACCAGGGAGGTAATGAGAAGTCGTACATTTATACTAATGATAGAGTGGTTTCCTGAAGTGTAGGAGAATCAACAGTATGTCATCACAGATAAGATGCAGTGTGTGAGAATAAAAGGAGTCAAGTGTGACCCCACAGTATTGCCTTTGAGTAAAGTGGTGAAGACAGAAGTATCTAGTCTGAAGGAGTTGAGGAGGAATTCAGTTTTGGACATTAAATGGGATCTCTCTTGGACATCCAAATGGAAATAAGGAGTAGAGTATGAGATGAGTATGTGTGTGGAGTTCAGAGGAGAGGTTTCAATTGGAAATATAACATTGGCAATTTTTAGATTATAAATGTATTTTCAAGTCATAGGACTAATTGGTATTATAAAGAGAGGGATACACATAGAAAAAGAGTAATTCTAGGCGCGAACCCTTTGTACCCCAGTATCTGGAGATCAGAGATGGGAGGACATATTAGCAAAGGAGCCTAAGAAGGCAGAAGGAAATTCTGGGAGCGTGTTGAACCTGGAAGTACAAATAAAATTTTTCTCCAGTGAGGAGAGATTAATCACCTGTATCAAACGATGCTAATAGTTCCAGTAAGATGAATATGGAGAACTGGCAGTTGGCTTTAGTAATCTGGTTGTGGGCAGTGGAGGTTCAGGAGTGTGGTAAAGATAGGAGACTTATTAGAATGGGTTCACATGTGACAGAGGAAGAGCAGATACAAGGTGAGTGTGGTGGGTTTCCCAGAGGCATAAAGGCAGGAGGTGTGGGATGTATGCTAATGAGTATGGCCAGGAGGGAAGTGGGCAGGTAAAGATGCTGAGAGAGAGGGATGGCTGCTGGGTGACACCTTTGAGTAGATGAAAGCAGAGTAATTATGCCATCACCTGGAATAACTTCATATAAAAATACTAAAAGACCAGAGAGTCCCCTATCACTTCTTGCTAGTTTGTTTGCCCTCTAAATTAAACACAGCAAATGTTTTGATTCACATTACTCTCTTCTCCAACTTTTTGTTTTTATTAATACAAGATTAATGTGGATTTTCCCCCCAAAACAAAAGCAGAGTACTTTATTTAACTTCTAACAGCCTATTTATAATGCATGAAAAGTTCTTTTTTATCACTCTATGATTCATTCATACAAAGGGATATCTTTTTTCCCTTGATTAGTAATGTCATAGTTGGCATTAATCACATTGACCTGTGTGATAGAAATTTATACTTAGCTTAGCTTTTATCCTTGACAAGATGCTAACACTTCTGATTTAAAAATTAACTAGTAAAAACTTTTAAAAAGCAGCAACGCTTAGAATAATTTAAAGCAGATCAAATCAGAAGAGAATTCCATACAGTGCATGAATACACTAACTCCTTAAAAGTATAGAAGTATTGGGGCACCTGGGTGGCTCAGTGGGTTAAAGCCGCTGCCTTCGGCTCAGGTCATGATCCCAGGGTCGTGGGATCGAGCCCCGCATCGGGCTGTCCGTAGAGCGGACAGCCTGCTTCCTCCTCTCTCTCTGCCTCTCTGCCTACTTGTGATTTCTGTCTATCAAATAAATAAATAAAATCTTAAAAAAAAGTATAGAAGTGTAGAATATTTCATTCTTCGTTTACCTCATCTCATTATATTGAGATATTTCAAAAGGCAGACAGATAATTGGTTCAGTAGGTAGATAGATGGTAGGTAGATAGCTAGATCAGTCAGTATCCTCCCACCACACATTTGTTTTTGCTCTCCCTCATCTCTACTCTTCACCTGTTTGTCTTTTGCATTTTTCTAGCAATGGAAACTATAACATATTACTCATTTTTATTCCCTATGTTTTTATTGTTGATATAATTTTCTTTTATTCCCAGGTTTATAACATGACTACTTTCCTTCAACAAGGAGATATACAAGGTGTACAGACTATATTTCACACAAAAACAGTGCATGCCAGAGAAAAGGTAATGACTCTTGTATCACTATATAGACACCAGAGCATGAAGTACTTAGCATGAAGTCATAAATCCTAGGAGTGGAGAGCGGAGTCTCCTTTCCATGTGGAGCATGGCAGGCAATGTGAGCAAGCATGACCTTCTCCCGTTGTCTTTGAAATTATGCTATTTCCTTGGTGATATTGCAGGACTGATAACTTCTAGCGGGTGATGTCAGCTGTCAAGGAAAGAGTCCATGCTTTGAAGTCTGCTTGGCTTTGGACAACTTACTCAACATATCTGACTATAGTTTCTCTTCTGTAAAATGAGGGTAATACCACCTTTCTCGGGGGCCTTCCTAGGGATTATACAGGCTACTCTGTATAATAGTTGGCACAGAGAAGGGCTTATTGTGGAAGGTCATGGGGTAATTTCATCTAATACAAATGATCATGGGGTAATTTCATTTAATACAAATGATTTTTCATCTTTTAAAATTTATTCAGTCCTTCGATAAATATAAGTACTGTGTGCAAACACAACTCTCTGCAGTGGGGATATAACAGTTAGGGGGAAAAAAAGGAAAAGGAAATTCTGCTCTCATGAAGTTTATGTTCCAGTTCTTTTTTCTTTGCATCATTTTGGATTTGTCCTTCCATCCATGATTATCATCTCCAATCCCTTTTTCTTTTCTAATTTTTAAAATTCTTCCTTCCCAAATAGGTTTGACAGTGGTTCAAGAAGTTATTATCCCTTGGGAGTATAGAAAATTCTGGAGGGAATACATCCAGACAGCTTGCCTGTGGACTTACCGACCCACCGTCCTGCATCTCCTCTTACTATTTAATGCGTTCTTCTTCTTGGCATTCGCAGATCTCCAGAGCTGTGTCTGGCATGGCAAAAAGCTCACTCTGTGAATCCTGTTCTAATCTGTCTGTGCCTGGAACAAAGCTAGATACTGTGGATATTCAAGTTCATAAAATGCTTAGAGACCACTGGAAATATATATATTCATTTTCCTTTGCCTTATTTTCCACTCCAGTTTGTTTTGCTTGGTATGTATTGAGCTTAGGACAAGGGAACCTTGGTAAAGGTTTTCTTTCTTTTTCAGGTTCATGGAAAAAGAAATCCCTCTTTTCACTTTTAAAGATTGGTCCTAATCGATCTCATTTGCATAGTTGACAGGCTACCATCCAGTTTTTCAGGGAAATCTGCAGGTTTCTCTTGAAGATTCATAAAAGGCTACATATTGTGTTTTAACATAAATCCCACCTGTGCCCATAATTACTCCCAAGAGCTCTTACTGCCGATAGCAAGGTAAGTGCAATCACTTTAAAAAGGGAGGACTTCATTGTAGTATTTCATGAGGCTCCCATGCCCTTATTGAACTATGAAACTTCCTAACATCTGTATTGTTATCATCTTATGGAGTCTGAGCTGCAGAATGTGACTGTTCTTCTGGCTGTGTCCACATACCCGACACCTGGCTCTCCGTGGGTACCACCTGTCCTGGCATACAGTGACATCGTGGGGGTTTGCTGGCAAAGCCCTGGGGTTTTCTCCTTCAGTGTTAGTCTTTGTGTTTATCTGCACCAACCACCTGGCCCTTTACAGCTTTCACAAAAAGCCAGGATGGGCCCTTCCTCCAAATGAGTCCCCCTAGTCCCTGAGAGACAGATGAGATGATGTCCTCTCACAGATGGTCTGCGGCACGTACCTCAATTGAATATCTAATCATGACAAGTCGTTAAGGATTAACTGCAAGATGTAAAATCCACTTAAATTGTGACACAAACCTATGTTCTAAAAATGAAAAGCAAAAAAGAATTTATTTCAAGATAACAACAATGTTGGCAACTATCCCCTCTTTAAAATGTGCATTTGACAATTGCATTTCATTTCATTTCAACACATCTAAACAGCTCAAATGTGTGGATGCAATTGAAATATATTGTTGTTCCATTACAAAAACATGAGTTTGCATGACTCTGCTTTCTTTAATGCCAGTGACAGTGCTCAAGATTTTCATAAATATTTACTCTAAGAACACTTATGTATATATACATATATATTTGTATATATATAATATTTATAAATATATAGTTAAAATGTTCTAAGAGTTAATATATGTGGTTATATTTATTATTTTATATATTATATATAAAATTACACCACCCTAATAGTGAATATAGATTAGTATACAGTATATAGTATACTATATGTACTATAATATAGGATATAGTATATTATAATATATATACAATAGTATATAGTATATAGTACATATATGGCTTTTCAAAGACAAATATACAGCTAAGATCTCAATAGTATAACATTTGATTCTATCATTCAATGAAGTTTTTGTTTTATTGAATGACCCATCAGCTTTGCTGTAACAATTAGAAATGTCAACTCTTGGATTTGTGAAGTAGGGGAGAAAAACTGTTTTCTTGAACCCTCTTGTGGGTTCTGGCTGGGTCTGAAAAACTGGCAAAGACAGATTAACAGGAGAAAAGCACATGTGCTTAATATAAGTCTTATGTGACATGGGGTTTTCAGAAGGAAAGGGAGCTGAGTATTTTTATGCTGGGTCTGATAGAGAGTGGAGACTCATGCAAAACTTTGAAGCATTGGCACAAGTGTGTCAGACTGGGAGAAACTTAGCAAGACTTGTTTGTTTAGATTCTTTTCAGCATCCCTTGTCTTCAGAGATAATGATGCTCCCAGTACTGATGGTACTGATGGGACACGTCTCACAGGAAGGTTTTATGACCTATTTCAAGAGAGCAGACTGGAGGGAGAGTAGAGTGACCTTCCTACTTCCGCCGTTTTCTCTCATTCCTTCAGCTTAAAATAGTCCGTGTTCCCTGGTGCCATATTTTGCGGTACTGTATCCTGAACCCCAGTTTTATATCTTCATTATCATCAAATAATTACCCAAGAAGTTATAACCTAACTTTTCCTTCAAAGGGCTATCCTACATATAACCATACTTAACCCAGCCTACACCAAAGTCTTATGTTGCTTTTTTTCCTGAAAGTACAGTAGTTTGTTTGTTTGTTTGCCAATATCTCTAGCAATTTTTTTAAAAGATTTTATTTATTTATTTGACAGAGATCACAAGTAGGCAGAGAGGCAGGCAGAGAGAGAAGGGGAATCAGGCTTCCCGCTGAGCAGAGAGCCCGATGTGGGGCTTGATCCCAGGACCCTGAGATCATGACCTGAGCCGAAGGCAGAGGCTTAACCCAGGTACCCCAACAATATTTTTTCTTAAAGAGGATTTACATGTGAATACTTTCTCAACATAAATTTTTACTCTAATTAGCATTTTAGTCAGTTAAAAACAATGAGCTATAAAATTTCACTCTGTAATATTCTTTCCATATGATTATGATCATATATTCTTCTGACATTATGCTGCAAGTCTAAAGTAGGTCAAATGTGATTCAAGGTTGAATTAGTTGGATAGTTTACATGAGTTCTCACTTTACTAGTATGAAGATTAGCCTGCTAAGCACAGTGAAGGTCTGTTTTCAGAGGTGTGAACACTGTATTTGGACTAGAATGAGGTGATACATATTTTGTTATCACTGCCTGACCTCTTGTTTTCTTAACTTTTACCACTGATTCTTCTCTGGAATGCTCCAAGTGCTTAAGAATGTTTTAGTTCTGGGGGCGCCTGGGTGGCTCAGTGGGTTAAAGCCTCTGCCTTCCGCTCAGGTCATGTTCCTGGAGTCCTGGGGCCAAGCCCCGCATTGGGCTCTCTGCTCAGCAGGGAGCCTGCTTCCCCTTCTCTCTCTGCCTCTCTGCCTACTTGTGATCTCTGTCTGTTAAAAAAAAAAAAAAAAAAAAGGCTTTAGTTCTGTATTAAGGGTTTTTCTTATAATGCTTGCCTTTTAACTATAAGAAAACAGTTGGTTTTGACTGACCAGAATCCTTCCTTTATTATTTTGGTAAAAGAATACTGGTTTTATTTTGGAGAATTACCTCTCTCCTAATTCTTAGACCACTGGTTTCAAAACCAGAGTTGGGTATACATATTACCAAGGTCATTCTGTTCCCTAATAAATGTGGCTGGTTAGTACATCACAAATATGACCCAAGCTAGGCAAAATAAGAATTAGTCTTAAGATTTTTACTGGAAATGCCTGGAAAAATTTCTTTTTTGGGGGGAAGACCATCAAGAGGGGGGCAGTGGTTTAGGATGTAAGAGTTTGTAATAATCATCTTTGCCACCATTATGGGAAGTCAGCTGGGAAACTGAGTCATCACAGAAGCCAAAGAAATAGAGATGCAGGTTTCTAATGACGTTGTCTAAGGCTCCGAATCCAGCTTCTCTTCCTTTGAACTAGCAGTTATCTGAGTAAATAGTCACTGTATTTTATTAACTATTTTGGATTTGGATGTCTATACACAATAAAAGCATGTTTTTTATTCTATCTTAGCATTCATTAATTTGAGCTCAGATTGTCCCCCACCTTCCTCTACCCCTTCCATTCTGTCTGGAAGGAGAACTTCTATTAATAAAGAGATAATAGATACACGAGCATTGTGCTCATCAATTTTACCTAACTTTGCATTCTTCTGCCATCTAAACTCAACATTCAATTCTAAACATCTTAAATCATTTATGATGTTCACTGTCCTGATAAATAAACACAAAGGATGGATCATTGAATTCAGTAACTTCAAAGAGAGAAAATGATCAAGAGCACCAACATCATCAAATGCTTCTATTAAAATGAAGGCTTAGGCAGCAGCCTGTGAATTGCATGGATACTTTTACGCTTACATTGGGATCTGAGCTAATTTGAATAAGATACTTAGTAGCCACTTCTGCTCTTCTCATCATCCAAAGTGTCAACACACTAGATGAGGCCCGGGGTGGTATGTGTGTGAGGAGCTGTTCCTCATGTCAGCGAGGTTATTGATTGTGGGGGGGAATATCTATCTATCTATCTATCTATCTATCTATCTATCTAGAAATGTTCATCTTATCTGTTTTAAAACAGTTTCTCAAAGAGGCAACAGTAAATAGAACTTCAAAGAACTAGCAAGGTAAACTCGCAGAAAAATATGGTCACTTATTTACTTTGCTGATGTGTAAAGGATATTTTGAGAAAATAGTTGAAGGTACTGTTGCCATGGTAAATTATATAATATAGTGCTTACTTCTTCATAAATTGTGATCAAAGTTTTCAAAACTTTGTAAGTATGGGAAAAAGTTTACAATTACATACTCATGAAACCTCCTGAATCTAAATACAGGCAAGCTTCGCTGGATTTGGAGGGAGTGGGGTTTTTTTGTTTTGCTTTGTTTTGTTTTTTTAGTAAATATATTATGCCCTGAAAGCTAAGTATCTATTTGTTTTGCTAACTCCTGAGCTCAGTATAAATGCACTACCTTACTTTGCCCCACATGTGCAAGGAAGACCACCCTTACTAGCCCCATACATGTGGGGAGGATTATCTTTCCTTGTCCCATGGACCAAATGAAGAGAATTTTGTTCTAAAGGGGCACAGGGGAAGATACTTATACATCCCTGTCAGGCTGGTTTTGCTTGGGAATAGTAGGAAAAGGAACATTCTGGATGTAGCTACAGAGGCACCAGTAACATTGACAAATTCAACCCCAATATGATATAAGTGTAGGACTGATGAGAGAAACAAAGCATAAAACCTATCCCCTGGAGTAAACTTCAGGATTTTTCAAAAAGTTGGTGGACTCTAGGGCCGCCTGCTTGGCTTATTTGGTTAAGCATCTGCCTTTGGCTCAGGTCATGATCTCAGGGTCCTGGGATCGAGTCCCACATTGGGATCCCTCGTCAATGGGGAGTCTGCTTCTCCCTCTCCCTCTGTCCCTGCATGTGTTGTTTCGCTCTCACTCACTCTCTTTCAAATACATAAATAAAATTGTAAAATTAAAAAAAATTCCTAGATATTTTATGTCATGTTGGTTTGCATTATGGTTTGAAGGTGAATGTAAATCTTTGATGGCCTATTATCTTCTTCTTCATTCATTAAGATTAAACAAAATGTCCTAAGAGACACATGATGCACAACACTGTTCCCAGGAATGGCCTTGATATTTTCTAACTTATGACAGGGAGAATGGAGGCATACATGGTTAGGGAATTTAAGCAAATATCAAAAGCAAGTATGGAAATGGAAATTTCTGTAGGATTTATATATTTTCTGAAAGTCCTTGGTCATTATTCTTTTACATACCATTTTGATGATGCTAGTTCATATTAATATTAAATTTTTCATATTTTGAATATTGTATCCTGCTTTATCGCTCCATTGACAGAAAATTTTAAAAAGTCACATTTTGCAACCTGAAGAAAAATTCAGGTGTGTGCTTGAGTAGTGTTTGAGTGGAATCAAGCAGTTCTGGAAGTGATTTACTTTGAATATCAAAGATCATATTCTTCATTATAAAGATGAAGACAGTAATATCCTTCCAATGCCTTCTTAAAATCTAGCTTATCATATCAAGTGATTATTTTTCCTCTTTGTATAAAAGGGTGATGATATGAAGGAAGATAGGAAGAGGGGAAGGGAAGGGAGGGCAAGGGGTAGGAGCCCACAGGGAAAGACAGTCAGAGGAAGGGATGTTCACTGGTGCATGCCAGGGAGATGAGAGGAGAGGAGGTCAGCGGGAGACCAGAAATGAGAGGGCAGAGGAAGCCAGCCCCAGAGGAGGCCAGGATAAAAGAACATCCAGGCACACGTCAGGATTCTTGGAAGGATAAGCTCATGCAGTGGACCAGTATAACTAGGAAAGGCTCTGCTGACAAAACAAACAAACAAAACAAAACAAAAAAACCTTACAGAATGTAATATTTACCAGAATAAAAAATTAAATAGCAATATATTGCTTTATTGACAGGAGAGAATTCAAAACTCAAGCCAAAAATTCAGTCTTTAGGTTTTTGTGTTTTGCATTTCCTTTGCAATGATATTCAGACTTCTCTACAGTCTGAATCAACTGAGTATTCTCATTGATCTGGTTCTGCTTCCTTTAAATAAAGGAGAAAAACATGCACAATTTAACTGTAAAAGAAAGGTTAATGTTAATATCTGAAGGTACTCAAAATTGAGTGATTTGGCATATTTAGACACTAAGATGTTAATTTGAGGTACTAATATTTACATTTAATGGGCTATATAGTATATCATTTATAGTTTAGAATTTTTGATGTTCATATTAAAAGCATATTCATGTTATTTTTTAATTTATTATGGAGACAGTGCAGGGGGAGGGGCAGAGGGACAGGGGGAGAGAGAGAGATAATCCCAAGCAGACACTGTGCTGAGTACAGAGCCTGATGAGGGTTTCAATCCCACAGCCCTCTGACCATGACCTGAGACTGTGCCACCCAGGTGCCCCACGTATTCATTTATTTATTATTCATGTGTGTCCTCATCAATAGTCTACTCAACTGTGTTAGGGCTCCTTTGGTTGTAAGAATTAGAAAGGCAGGTCAAATAAACTTCAGCTATAAAAAATGTCACAGGGAGTTCTTCAAGCATCATTACATTCAGGGACTCAAACAGACTTCTTTTTTGCTGTCTTTTTTTTTTTTTTAAAGGGTGTGTCCAGTGACGTGGGGCTTTTATTCTCAGTCAGATTTGTCCACCCAGATACATGTTAAGGCTGCTGATAACCCAATACTTAAGCTCTTGACTGTATTTACTAAGGAAAGGAGGACTTTCTCCTGGAATACATTATAAAAACTTGAAGGGATCCTCCCATTCATTGGTCCCATTTATATTTCTTAGTTGTTGGCAGTGGTAGTTATTTTTTTTTTTAAGATTTTATTTATTTATTTATTTCAGAGAGAGAGAGAGAGCAAGAGAGAACATGAGAGAGAAGGTCAGAGGGAGAAGCAGACTCCCTGTAGAGCTGGGAGCCCAATGCAGGACTCGATCACGGGACTCCGGGATCATGACCTGAGCTGAAGGCAGTTGCTTAACCAACTGAGCCACCCAGGCGCCCCGGCAGTGGTAGTTATTACGCTGTGACTACTACAAAGAGAACAAAGGAGGTTTTTCCCTAGAGAAAAATCAATTCAAGGAAAAAAAGAGAGAGAGAGCAATGCTATGCTGGGGAAAACCAAGTGGTCCATGCATCTGAATTATTGACACCCTAATATACACCTACATTTGTAGTAGAAACAATTTCAAATTGCCCCCCACCTAATGTAATATAGCTACCTCACTGCAACTGAAATCTCCACTGCCCAGAAGGAGACTATTAAGGGTTGTGTGTTATACTTCTCATGTATCCCCCATGTTATCTAAAGGACGTTGCCATCATGTTTACTGAGACTCATGGTAATTCTATCGAATGTGAGTTGCTTATTAAAGCCAATACTTACCAAAGCATGCTTTGTCTGCAAACAGAAGAAAAAGAAGTCCAAATACTCAACTCATCAAAATGTTCCTCCCTCAGGGCTCCTGGGTAGCTCAGTCGGTTAAGCATCTGCCTTTCGCTCAGGTCATGATCCCAGGGTACCCAGATTGATCCAGCCCCACATCAGGCTCCCTGCTCAGTGGGGAGTCTGCTTCTCCTTCTCCCTCTGCCCTTCTGCACTATTCATTCTCTCTCTTGCTCTCTTACTCTCTCCCAAATAAGTAAATTAAAAAAGTAAAATAAAATATAATAAAATGTTCCTCCTATTTGTGAACTTTGTTTTATTAACATACATTTCACAATGCAAGTATGAAAGAATAACTCAAACAACTAGTTAACATGCTTATTATTTACTTACATATACATTGGAAAAACCATCCATTCATCAGATGGGTTTCACTGGAGTTCTGATTAAGTCCTTTACTGATCCATCAAGTCCATTATTTTTTTTTCTAAGAAACCATTTAACCCATTAGGATATAGGTTTTTAGTTGTTTGTTTTTCTTTCTTTCTTTGACGTGTCCTCCACCTACAGTATTTAAATCAAATGAAAACAGAAGGCCACACAAGTGCACAGTCCAGCTTTGCATTGGGACTCTTCTCTGTATTTACCTTTTCAAGAAATGGCTATTGCTCATCTCCTATTATATACCCAATACTCTGTAAGGCTGGGTGCCAGTAAGTTATAAGGCATCTTTTGTTCCAGCATTCATGGGGTTTACATAACAGGAGGAGAGCAAGCAATGCTGAGTTAGCATCCTATGTTATCTGTACTGTAATAAATTAACACTCACATGCATTTACTATTATGGATGTTATCCATGATAACCCAGTGAGGAAAGCACTGTATTATCTTTATGAGCCAACAGATATCTTTAATTCATTCTTACTAATTTTATGCAATAGGTTATCTAACTAACCTAACTTGATTTAAAAAGAAAAATATATAGCTGGATCTTTATGTATGGGGCTGTGGATTCATAATCCAAGCACATGTTTAAAAAGGTGTCAATAAGACTGCAGTATCTTACCTTATTCATGTCTTAAGATCATATGTCTTTCTCTTCCCTGGTCTTTCCATTCCTGTATCTTTTTCTAAAACATGTCTGGGCTTATAAGTAATATTATTCTCTTATGATCAGACTTTACACTAAGGTGTGACTGACTAATATTTTAGTTTGGATAAACATGATTTATTTCACTCTCTAGACAAAATCATATAATATTAAGATATATTTTCAAGAAAAGAATTATATTAATCATTTCCTGTATACTTGGTACCACATAGGAGAATTAAGCCAACATTGACATTGCTTTCTTTTTATTTTTTAATTTTTGAAAATTTTCTTTTGATTTTGCTTTTTTTTTTGACATCACTTTCTAAGTAAAGCAAAACTGTATATATGAACAAACAAGACAAATCATTTTACCTTAATATACTTAAATTATTTAAAAGACTGTAGCTTGAATCTGAGAAGAACATATGTGAATTGGCTATGTAATTCTTCCTCAGAATATTAATAATAATCCAATTATTGTGTGAACAGCAATACACTATAATTGTTATTTCCATCAGTGTTTTTGTTTCTTTATTTGAAGTAAAACACTTTGAAAAGAACTGAATATTCATACAGAATGTGAGTTGGAATTCATCTGAATTAGAATTGAAATCAAATTTGCCAAATATAACCTCTTAAAATTTGATAAATTGATAATAGTTAAATGATATGCTATATATCAGTGTCAAAATTTCTTACTTAGAATTTCTCTCTAGTAAAAAAAAAAATTCTCTCTAGTGAAAATCTATTTCTGATTACCAAGAAAAAACTAAGATAAAATTATTCTTAACTGAAATTATTTGATGGGTATTGTATTAATGGTGTATGTTGTTTTTGTCTGCTAAGACTTAACAAGGATTTAATTTTGATTAAATTTTGAGCATCCAAGGCTCAAATTCTATTTATTTTGATGTGATATTATATATATTTAGTATATATTGCAAGCTGTGGAAAGAAAGAGTATATCCATTCTTTGCCAAACAATACTTATCAAGAATAGCAATAATGCATCCTTGGTTCAGTGTTTGTTGATTGCATCATCTCAGCCCACTAGATTGTCACTCTTAACCTAGAGTTTTATAAAGAATTGGCAGCTTCCTGGTGATTTTAACCTAAAGAATGTAATCTAAAGAATCTATTTTTAAAGAAGTTTGACTAGCCATAAAATTACCTGGTCTGCCACTCTGCTTAGCAGTAAAGATCTGTTCCAAGTACGACCTGTTTGAGGGCAGAGAGCCGGGACACTATGGTGCCAAGGTCATATTTCTCTGCTCAGGGACATACTACCGGGGAGACCATCTCAGCCTCTTAGTCTGAAATGTATTTGATTATTGTTGCTTGCTTTTCAGAGAGCTTTTAAATACACTATGGTATTCCATCCTTAACATAGCACAGTAGGAAGGAAAGACACATCTTCTTAATTGTGGTTGAAAAGAAATTGAAGATAGAGATTATGTGACTTGGTAAGATCAAATAAATAGTTGGTATGAGAATGTAATTAACATAATTTTTAAAAAAAATCCACACCATCTTATTAATCCATACTAACTAATATTCTCTGGTATTAGATCTGTATAACATGTACTCTATATATTTGACATGGATGGGGGATTTATTTATTTTTTTTATTTATTTTTTTAAATTTTTTGGATGAGGGATTTATATGTGGGTAATTCCTTCCCTATCTATATCTCTGCTTAGGTGATACATATGAAACAGGACCATGAGATTTATTGGTATGAGATAGTTTTCTTTATACTACTAACTAGAAATGTTCTGTGCTATCTTTCCTAACATATTGGGAAACACTTCTTTTTTTTTTTTAAGATTTTATTTATTTATTAGTTAGAGAGAGAGAGAGAGAGCGCAGGCAGAGGCAGAGGGAGAAGCAGGCTCCCGGCCGAGCAAGGAGCCCGATGTGGGACTCGATCCCAGGACACTGGGATCATAACCTGAGCTGAAGGCAGCTGCCTAACCAACTGAGCCACCCAGGCATCCCTGGGAAACACTTCTAAACAAAATGTTTTACAACTAAATTATTACTAGCTAATGTTACCATGTTTGAAAAGCTTTTTTTAATACTATGAGGATGATAAAGTTACTGAATAGTTCTGAATATTTTTCTTATCACTAAGAATTAGCATTGTTAAAAAAAAAGAATTAGCATTGTTCATCTTTTAGGTTGTGAAAAGAAGCCCTGTAAATATTATAAGTAAATCTGCTTTCTTAATAGAATATAGAAAGCTCAGGAAAGGGCTTGAAGAGACTGGGGTCAAGTCTGGATTTTGAAATTTTCTAAGTAGCAGATTGGCTAAACTACTTCACTCACTTCATCCAAGTTTTCTCTAAACAAAGCCCAAGTGTTGGACTAGACTGGTTTTTAAGGTTCTAACTGGGTATGGTATGATACATTGTAAACTCCCCAGCTCTCTCTTTGTGCTGGATACCCTTGAATATTTGAAAATATCAGGGTACTATTGCCCATTACATGTTTAAGAGGTACCATCTGTTGTGCATATTTTATAAGCAGTTTTAAAAAGCACACCTGTTTGAACAGCAGCAAGCTATATCAGAACAATCACAGATTTAGAATTGCACACACCTCATTATTAATTCTGACCCTCTTAGCAGGCAGGCAACATTTTAACCATTTAAAGCCTCAAGTTTTACTTCTTTAGCATAGTAGGAATAATTCTTATCTGTCCAGGTTGTAAAGTATACGTGAACTACTCTGTAGAGTACTTATCTGTGGTCTACTTTCTGTTAATTCTGAATGATATGTTGTATTTAGATACATTATTCTATCTAATGGAAATATATTTAATATTAATACAGTTTTCAGAAGTAATTAGCCTAGTATCTAATAGAGACGGTGTGCCCACTAAATGCTATTAACTCTCTTGCTATTTCAGGGTACTTTTAACTTATACTTGTTTATATAACATACACATTTTCTTAACTGCTCTTGGCACTATAATACAGGGATGGCATTTCTAGGGAAATATATACTAGATATATCCAGCATTAATAAAATTGAGAAATTACTATGCTTTTGTTGTTGGTGATGATCTTTGAGTTAGGAATTTTGAATTTTAGGTATCATTAAATTTGATGCTGGCAATTTTCAAATGATCTTTTCTTATGTAAACTGAAAATAATTAGTTATTATTGTTCATGAAATAAAAGTAAGCCTGTAATATTACTTTTACTAAACAAATTTCCTTGTGTATATGTACTTTTTTCTGAATACAATAGTATGCAATTTGCACTAAATACAGAAAAATAAGTTTATTACTGATTTAAAATAACATTAGGAAGATAGTAATTCATAACAAAGAATATTTGAGTTGTCTCCAAAAATACTATTTTTAAATAAGTTGAATTTAAAATTAAACATAATTCAAAAAAATTTTAAAAATGAGGGGCTCCTGGCTGGCTCAATTGGTAGAACATGCGACTCTTGATCTCAAGGTTATAAGTTCAAGCCTAATGTAGGGTTTTTGAATACAAATGAGAGGTCTTGAGTACAACCTAAGGCCTTCTACAGAGATTGCTTTAAAAAATAAAATCTTAAAAAAAAAACAAAAAACTTGAATATGGATTGTATAATACAGTGAAGTAATTTTTTTATGATTTGACCCATCACTGTAGAAATTAGTTCTTTATACTCTCACTATCAAATCTTTACCCTAAGTGGCCCCTTTTCATTGAGGAGAATGTTTCCTATTCTTGGTTGACTACAGTGTTTAAAGAGAAAAAGCATAGCTACAGTGTTTAATTATTTACCCTAAATTTAACTTTTTTTTTTCGATCCTGATTAACTTCTCAACTGTATTTTAAATTACCTTCAAATAAAGGAAGACCAAAAAAAGAGGAAGGAAAAGAGAGAGAGGGCATTGTATCTGTCTTGGGAGTAGGAACCTTGATAATGAGGTAATACTATCTATTTCTGATGAAAGCACTAACATCCTGCACTGCAACACACACACACACACACACACACACACACACACACAC
>ML112080.1:0-88225 GCA_003697995.1 Taxidea taxus jeffersonii
TGCAAATTATTTTTTCAAATACTACAGTGCAAGATGGTGCAAGATGGGAGCCATACAACCATTCTGGGACTTGCCCTGTTGGGAGCACGTGGTGGTATTTATTGCATGCCAGAGATCAGCCTTCTGTATCCTTCCCTAGAACCACAGCATACTTGGGTTTTAGCTTTCTAAAATCCAGACCAGTCCTTAGGGCTACTGGGCACCATCCTCCAACAAGAGGCAGGGTCTAGTCAACCTGGGCCCAACGTTCTGCGGATCTCAGCCTCAACCTTGACCTCATCACATCCCATAAGATTCACCTCCATTCAGTTCAGCCATGTACTCCCAAAGCCATCAACCAATCATCACCTGTGCCAGTCCTCACTTCTGAAAACTAGAGCTGATGTGAGATGTCGGTATCCCTCCCAAACCCCAACCTTCTATCCTTCACAATTCCCTAACTCCTACTGCACCTGGTTTCCAACCTCCCTGAGCTCCCAGGCCCCTGGCCTCTCCCTCTCCTCCCATTCCCTCCGCTTGCCTGCTCTTCAGAGGCTAGAGCTCCTTCCTCATCATGTCACTCGCTCTCTTTGACACCCCCACTCCTTCCAAGCCACCAGTCCCCAATTCTGAATCAACCCAGACCATCCAAACATTTCCGTTCCTATAACTGGTAAGGCAAGTTCTGCCAGAGCAGATCTCTCAACCTTGCAAATCAATGGCACAATGATGATTTCCAACACAAACCAAGTGCTTGGAATGACTCAGCAACAATATCTCTACCTGTTCCATTTGTACACTGCTTATTCAAAATCTTCAGTACTCTATGTATCCCACAGCAGGATGGTGGACAGCGTTGAAGGCATCCCGGTCCTGCCTTCGGGCGGCTGTTCAACCTCAGGCCAGAGGCTTCACCCATCTGGGCTGCCATTGCCTCATTTATAACATCAGGAAAATAACTCCATCCTCACATGACTGTTGCTAGAACTCAGAGACTTCACAGAGCACAGTGGTTTGAACAACGCTTAGAACATATAAAGCGCCCCCCCAAAAATGCCAGTTACTGTTTTGTAGAGAAAATGTAGGCTATTTTTCCTCCATTTTTTCCCCTTCAGCTTATTCATCCAGTTCTTCCCTATCCACGTGCACCCTTCATCCCTCTTGTTCCTTTGGCACAGAAAGAGGTTTCCTTTCATATTTGATTTCTCAGGTTAGTGTCCCCTCTTCTAGATTCTGTATTTTGAACCTAGACCTTTAGCTTATAAATTTCCTCAAGTATCTGTCACCTTGAAAGCAAGAAGGAGGAATGTGAGAGAGGAAAGAAGGGAAGAGAACTCAAGCCAAGGGGAGAAAGCCCCCTACCGCCCTTTCACCTGCCCCCAATTACTTTCTTCCCTTCACAAACCCAGTCTCTTAAGGACCTGTCCACACTGACTGTGTCCTCATCCCTTTTCTCATTCCCACCTCAGCAGAATGGAATTTGCCTCCTGCCTCCCCTACACACCTCTCAAGCTGTTTTAGACACCAGTGACTCCTAATTGCCAATGGTAACTCTGCCATCCCTAATTAACTGGCCTCTCTGTAGCACTTAGCACGCTCTCTCATTATTGAAACTTTCTTCATTGAATTTCCATGATCAGAGTCCCACCTGTTTATCCTTCCCCCCCCCCCCCACAAAGACCTATGCTTCTTACTTACCTTTGCTAGAGCCTTCTTTCTCTGGCCACTCATTAGATGTCGTGTCATTTACTCATTCATTCAACAAACATACCAGACACTTACCATATCTCAGGTAGCATGACAGCTGCTGCGACCAGCTGAGTAGGGACAGCTGAAGCACAACCCCAAGAGGCACTATTCACAGTGAGACGCAACCTCGCAAACATATGAGTGGCGCTTTCTGGAATCGTGCAAGGATTTTATCTCTGACCCATCTCACGTCTCTTTATAAACACTCCCCTTGGGTGATTATTTCCAAACACAGGGCTTAAGCCGTGAACAATGGCAGTGACACTGTAAATAAGACGTAGTCTCTGCCCTCACAGTTGCTCTAGAAAAAGATCGGCATGTAACTAGAGTGGAAAAAGGAGGGTACAGTGACCAAGATGTGCCCTGGGTATAATGTGAACACACCCTAGTTATTCTCCACAATTTTTGACCCATTTCACACTTCATTCTTTACATGCTCCTCGGGTAATTACATCTGATTATGTCTTGTTCATCCAATCCTGTCATGTTCAACTGAGCCTATTAGCTGATAATGCTCACATTTTTAAAAAAATATTTTATTTATTTGACAGATGGAGATCACAAGTAGGCAGAGAGGCAGACAGAGAGAGAGGGGGTGAAGCAGGCTCCCTGCTGAGCAGAGAGCCCGATGCGGGGCTCGATCCCAGGACCCTGGGATCATGCCCTGAGCCGAAGGCAGAGGCTTTAACCCACTGAGCCACCCAGGTGCCCCTAATGCTCACATTTTGGACTGCTCTCCCAGAACATCAAATTGCCTACCAGACCTCTCCACCACATGTCCTATAAGGGCACCAAGCACAAAGACTATAAATATGAATAAAGCAGAAGTCTTACCATGAGGCATGAACCTTACTCCCCACCTGCACCATTTCAACAGACTCCTCGTTTGTCACCCCTTGGACCTTTCTTCAAGCCTCATTCAGAGATTTAGGTTTGAAGCACAAGCTAATTTTATCACCAAAACCCCATTCCCACCCCCCACTCCTCAGTTTAAAAGCCTTCAAGAAGTACTCTTAGCAGCTAAAGCAAAACTGAAACTCCTTAGTGCGGTCCAGAAAACCCTAAATGATCTTGCTCCTGCTGGTTCTTCTGGTCTTATCTGGCATCCAGCCATACACATGCCCCGCGGGTCAGCCATCCCTAACCACCCTGGGGAGCCACGCAGGTCTTTCAGTCCACAGTGTTACTTTCCCACCTCAGTGCCTTTGTACATATTGTGCCTATTGCCTAGACCGCCCTTCCTCAGGGTGTTCACCACATAAGTTTCTACACTTCCTTAATGGCTTGACCAACCTAGGCAGCATTTAGACCCTCTGGGTTTGAACTAAAGCAGGGACTCATTGAAATGCCCTGATTACTTGTCTGCCTAGGAAACAAGTAATCTGCCTCCCCTAGGAGACTGTAAGCCTTTGGGTAGGACCCCATCTATTCTCTGTGGGCCTTCAGCACCTGACAGTGTCTAGCACATGCTGGAAACTCAGCAAATATTTGCCTGATGAAGAGGTAAACTCATTGAGTTATTTTAACATTGGTTAATCACAATATGTTTCTATTAGGGCCTTTAAAACTAATTAATTCTATTCCATCTAATTCAAAAGGCTCTTCCCACCTTAAAACTATTAAAACTTAAAAAAAAAACAAACTTGAAACTTTGCCTTAATCTAGCCTGTATCTGCAGCCAATTAGGTATATGATCATGCAAGAATTTCTAAAGAAAGCAGAATGTGCCACAACGATTCTGAGAGGCCAATTTGGATGCATCAGCTAATCAATGTCATTTGAAATATCTTTTAGTTTTTGAAGTTTTATTTATTCATTTATTTATTCAGTACACTCTATACTGGGAATGGACCCCAACACAGGGCTTGAACTCAGCACTCTGAGATCAAGACCTGAGCTGAGATCAAGAGTCAAACACTTAACTGACTGAGCTGCCCAGGTGCCCCCCTCCCATTGTCATTTGAAATTTTAATTACACCTTCATCTCTAATAAAATTAAAACATATGGTTGTCTATAATTTTTCTTTTCTGAATATGGAAGAAGTCAACTGAGAAAAGTAAAAACGAGAGGGAAAAATGTGTGGTGTTTAATTTTTTGATACAATGACCAATCCCCTTATCATTAGACCCCCCTAACTATGAACTAAAATATATTTGCCAGTGTCTTACTTATGAGCATTTATTTATTCTTTATCAGGGTACTTTGACTTTTCCTAAGAGGGTTTATGAGTTTATAAATTACGTTAATACACTGTTGCCTGTTGAGACTTACGACACATTTGCCAAACACATTGGCCAGCACTGAAGGCAGAGTCTGTGTCAATGACACAAAATAAAACTTCAGACCTCTGTGGCATGGGGACTTACCTGGGGTCTCACTGGGACCTTACCCAGAACCTAGCAGTCACCACTCTAGTCCCACAAGGGAAAATGAAGACATGGGCCCGGGGCGGGGGGAGGGGGGGTGGCGGGGATATTCGGATTTTAAAAATCAAGAAACCGTAATGCTTCTTAAGAAATCACCGCATGCCAAAAATACCGCAATGGCTCTCTCACTATGAAATCCATGAGGCAAACACTCAAGTTTATCTTCTCATTCCGAACATCAGTACACATATAGAAGGAGCCCTCTAGGATGTAAGGTATTCAAGGAAAGAGAAACTTCCTTGGCTGGTTTCCATAGCCTATGCTCTGACCCTACCCCACACCACCACCTACCCACGCATACACTCATGCTCCGATTCTGTCCACAGTTATGCCCGAGCATATGTGAGGAAATAGCAAATAAAAGAGGGAACTTCGCTGACCCAAGTGTGAGCACAGAGAGTACCTGACCTAGCACAGCCATTCCTTAGGATTTCATCTTTGACCCACCTCGCCTCTCTCCATCAACACCCTCCTGGCATGATTACTTCCATACACGCAGGACTTAAACTGAGTCTCTATGCTAATGACTTCCAATCTATGCTTTTTTTTTTTTTTAATATTTATTTGATAGAGATCACAAGTAGGCAGAGAGGCAGGCAGAGAGAAAGGGGAGGGGGGAAGCAGGCTCCCTACTGAGCAGAGAGCCCGATGTGGGGCTCAATCCCAGGACCCTGGGATCATGACCTGAGCTGAAGGCAGAGGCTTTAACCCACTGAGCCACCCAGGCGCCCCCCAATCTATGCTTGCCCAGAATATCTAACTACTCATTTTATGCTCTCTCTGCACAGGCACAGAGGATATGAAGTTAATAAGACCAATGTCTTCTCACACTTTTTCAACACGGGTGCATGGTAGTATTTTGAAACAATTAGGAGCTACCAGAATAACATAAACCAAACTTGGCAGAGAAAGGGAAGCAGAAACTTATAAGCATGTGGCCTAATCATTTACAAACTTGTTTTCACCAAGAAGTCCCTTGTTCAGAGAAAATCTTGCTTAGAAACCCAAAATGTGAAATAAAGACCAGCACAGCACTCAGGTTGCCAAGGAGATCACCAAAAGGAACCCCAAGCTGGATGCAGGACATCTTTCCCCACACTGTCCCCATGCCCCTCATGTCCCGAGACTCCTTGAAACCCACAGAAATCCGCAAAACACAGTTCAGACTGATCAAGATCCATTAAAGTGTTACATTTATTTATTTGTCAGAGAGAGAGAGCACACAAGCAGGCAGCGTGGCAGGCAGAGGCAGAGACAGAAGCAGGCTCCCCACCAAGCAAGAAGCCCCATGCAGGACTCAATCCCAGGACCCTGGGATCATTACCTGAGCCGAAGGCAACGGCTTAACCGACTGAGCCACCCAGGCGTCCCAGAAGTACTACATTTAATACAAAAATCAATACTGAAAACACATTTGGGGACAGCTAGCTGGTAAGAGAGGGTGAGAATTCCCACTACTGTTGAAAGTAAAATAAGACTAAATGTCATTAAAAATAAGATCAGTTCTGGGATGCTTGGGTGGCTCGACTGGTTAAGCATCTGCCTTGGGCTCATGTCATGATCCCAGGGTCCTTGCTCAGTGGGGAGCCTGCTTCTCCCTCTGCCTGCCGATTCTCATGCTTGTGCGTACTCTTTCTCTCTCTGGCAAATAAATATATAAAATCTTAAAAAAAAAAAAAAACCCAAACCTAAGATCAGTTCTAAGAAGTCCACTAGATCAGTGTTTTCACTTTTGTCTATCATCTTACCACATTTTCTCAAAGACAGTACAAGCATTTTTACCTTAACGTTACTTGTGGAAAAGCCCAAGTGCCAAATCTTCCTAGATCCATTTTATTAGCGTTCAACAATCTTCTACGGCCATCCATTCCACGTGTAAGGAGTAGTAGCCTGCTTGTTGATATTCTTTCTCTTTTTAGCTTCATTGTCTTTCACAGGGGGTGGTTTGAGATAAAATTTACCCTTTTAATCATTCTAAAGACTACAATTCGGTGATTTTTAGTGTACTCACATGTTATAAAGCCACCACTGCCATCTAATTCTAGAATAAAGCCATCATCCCCAAAAGAAATCATGTACCATTGTCAGTCACCCTCAACTTTCCCCACCCCCATACCATGCCAGCCACCAATCTACTTTTTGTTTCTGTGGATTTGCCTACGTTAGACATATCACACAATACGTGGTCTTTTGCATCTGGCTTCTCTCACTCAGCGTAATGTTTTCATGGTTCATCCACACTGTAGCATGTGTTGACATTGTTTTTAGAAATGACTCACTTTTATGGGCCTATAGGGCGATCCGTTTAGTTTTTACAGAAAAAAACATTCTTCGGCATTTACATTATATCATTTTACGTAATATTTCATTAAATTGCAAAATTACAATAGCAAGTACTAGTGGTAAGCTAGTGATAAACAGGACTCTGAGCAAACGACTATGAGCATGCCCCTGAAAAAAAGTACACCAATTCATTGCGACGACAGCTACTTTCCACATCGGCCTCTGTGCTGAGCAGCAACCAGGAAGGGTTCAGGAGGGAAGAAGAGTAATGGCTAACCTTGAATCAGGTTAGTTTTTTTTTTTTTTTAAGATTTATTCATTTATTTTAGAGAGTGAGTGGAGAGGTAAGAGAGAGAGAGAATCCTGAAGCAGACTCCCCACTGAGTGTGCAGCCCAACACTGGTCTCGAGGTGGGGCTCCACCCTGCCACCCCAAGATCATGACCCAAGCCCAAACCAAAGGGGCAGCCATTTAACCAACTGAGCCATGCAGGTGCCTTGAGTTGTTGTAGTGTCGGCCACTATGCCATTACCCAAGATGAAGAGGGAAGCATGCAGAGGGTGTAGAAATGGTCAGGGTTCATTATACAACCCAACGCAGCCTTGCCTGGCCCCCCAAAAGGAAGTCCTCCATAGGTCTTCAAAGAAAAAAACCAGAGATAGGTTTCCATAAAGATAGATATACCCTTCTACTTCTAGAAAGCTTTACCAAACTGTCTGTCAAGGAGAAGCTCAAATGTGTCCTCTCTATAAAGTCTTCCTTAAACCTTGATTACTTATAGTGCCTGTACACTTTTTCTCCTCCCTTTTAATTTCCAGAGTACTTATCTACCTCATGGAGCTCATAACCCGGATGACAGCCAGTCATATAACATCTTTTTTTTTTTTTTTTTTCCATACCCGGCTGAAAGCTACCTCAGAGGCAGGTTCTGTGTCTTTGCCTTGCCTGCTGCCATGAGCACAGAAAAAAAAAAGGTGCTCAAAACACAATCTTTATACCAATATTTAATAAGGAGAAATTCACTAAGCATTTATTATTTATTTATTTATTAAGAAGAAGCACATTAAATTATTAATTGATTTAGGCATTTTCTACCCGGCTAGAGCAACTCAGCCCATTCATCAACATGGGGTCAAAGAAGAGGGAAAGGAGGGATGAGCCTAGGGATGAGTGTCTGATGGGGCAAAGCAGGGGCAACTGAAGAAAATCAACGAGTCTGGGTGCCTAGCAGCCATCAGAAATCGTGACTCTCCTCCAAGGGCTTCACAGAGACCACTTTCAAATAGGACATTGTTAGATAATGGCACTTCCTGACATCCTTTGATGAAGAAGAAATTAAAAACAGATGGAAAATCTTTGTACTCAAAATCTCCCAACATCAAATGTGGATTTGGTTTTTCCCCAATTAAACTGTTATACCATATCACTTTAATGGTTGAGTTTTGAGATATCCTATAAAGGTCCTTGTAAGCAAATAGCTTCCAAATTAGCGATTTTTAAAAGCAAACCAATAGGGTAGGTAAGGAATGCATAAACAACCCCAAAGTCTGCACTGAATACTTTTTTTGGCTGTATACGACTGAAAAACTGCCAAGTTCATTTTGATAAGCCTTTGTTAAAAACAATAAACATGCCTAAGCTTGCAAACCATGCCATTTTGAAGAAAAAGCAGTTGAGGGAATTAGAAAATGCTTAAAACTGGAATGTCTGAATAAAACCTTCCGTGGTAACAGATTTACCAAGAAGTCACAACACTGTGAAGCCTAGGACTATGAAGAGGAGTGGGGGACAAAATGTAAAGTGAGAAAAAATGAAAGCAGAACACCATCTGCATAAATAAGTAAGCAGCTACATCTTACCCACTGGTACCATTACAATAGCAACACGACTACAGGCATGCTAACGCTAGTGAGAAAACGAATCCTCCCATGCTTCATTAAGTTTAATGTCACCACAATGATGTCCCTGCACTAAAGGAAATATAATTTAAGGGACTCCGAATGAACATAAAATTACCAAATGTGGCACCTGCTCTTCACATATGGGAGGATATCCTTTCAAAGAAGTCCAAGTCATTTATCTGAATTCCCTTCTTTGTTTTCAGTGATTATAAAATCAGCAGGATCAGGGGACTGGAAGGTAGAGAATCTGGAACATTTAAGTTCATCTCCCTACTTAAGGCAGAACCAAAATTCTCTTCTATCTGCCAAGCAAAATCCAGAAACATTCTAATGAATGAATTGTAACTTGAGCTCCACAGGAACAAATCTTTTTGCTGCAGTCACTGATGATCCCAAATGCCCAGAACAGCACTGGGCACACAGTTGGCACTGCAGAATACGGCAGGTAAGTAAAGAACTCTGAACTAAATTGAGAAACATAAAAAAGTGTGCAATGCCTAAAATGCTGAGAAGTGAGCTTAAATTCCCTTTCTCAGCTCTGTTATAAGGCCTGGTATTAATCACAACACACACACGATCCTCATATAAACCCCTTTTCTCAAGTTGGCTCCAGAGTCATATATTACACCTTTTACTCTAACCAATCATCACCAGAGGGAGCTGAGATTCCAGGGAGAGATGGGGGTAAATTTAGTCCACCCACTTTGATTACTTTTCTTTTCTGGATGTTAACCTAGGATGTACCTGAATATTCATCACTGTTCAAGAAGAATGTATTATTAATTTAATGTATTATATTATTTAAATTTAAAGGTTTGCATTTTTTTTAATTGTACTACAGAAGTGGCTTGGCTAAATCAACCTCTCATTTATTTCAAAATTCCACCAGTTAAAATAAATAAATAAGAAGAACAGGAATATAATTATAGGTGATTCTAGTTTCATCGTTTTTGTTCAAAATGCCTAGCAGCAATATGCTTTGTGAGTCTTACCAATTGGGAAGGAGAAGGCCTGGACTGTGGTGTTGGCTCCATCACCCATGAACAGTATGAATTTAGCCAATCTTTGCCAATGGGAATCCTGGCTTCCTGGCTCGACAGGTGAAGGGTTTGAATAGATGATCTCTAAAACCCTTTTCAATTTTTAAGATCCTGCGATTACATGACCAAATCCAGTCACTCAATTACTATTCCTTATTTTCACCATTTATTTCTTTAACAGACAGACGTTGGGCATCTCAGGAAGGTCAGACACCCTTGGCTTAGTTCGGCAGGACATTGGTGGAAGGAGGGTGAGACAAACTGCAGGGTCCATTGATGATTTTATCTTATTTTTTTTAAAGATTTTACTTATCTATTTGACAGAATGAGAGAGAGCAGAAGCAAGGGGTGTGGGGGAGGGTGAAGTGGGCTCCCCGCTGCCCAAGGAGCCGGATGCCGGGCTCAATCCCAGGACTTTGCGAACAAGACGTGAGCCGAAATCAGACACCCAATCTACTGAACCACCCAGGCCACCCCTCCTCCCCCAGTTGATGATTTTAAAAGCTAGTGATCTCAGAATTCTGTGGAGACAGTGTGTTTCTAAATTTGTCAGGCCTTGTCTTTCTTCCTGGGCTAAGCCGGCTGCAACTTCAGAGTGCCTAGATCTCAGCAAAGAAGCAAACAGGATGGACGAATTAGAGTCCCATCAGAATGGAATGGTTTAACCAGTGTTCTGGTAGGTTCCGTCCGACTCAACATTTAAAAAAGAAAAGTTGTAAGATGGTCAGAAAGCTGAATTGTGAAAATGGAAGGCTAACCAAATGGCCCCAGTACTTACTGGAATCATGCTTTAGAATTTTGCTTGTCAACACGTGTCCCTGAGTTTGCACTACAGGGATCACACGGCCTTCCTTAAGGACAAGAAAAAAGAGCTGAGAAATTAAGTTCAGTCAGTTGAGAGTTTTGAAGGCTAGTTGGTGTGTTGTTAGTACACCGCACATGAGAAATAAATATTGTTACCTAAGCAGAAGAAGGTTAAGAAAAAGGAAAAAAAAAAGTCACTGAAAGCCCAATCCAGCAGAAAAGCAGTCCCTATTACACCGGGAACTCTACCTTTGGAAAGCACAGGGGATGGAGACCAAAGCCGCTTCCTTTCCAGCCACCTGCCCAGAAACAGCTGGAGCGCGGGCCCGACGCAGACAGGAGGAGGGAGCACATGTCTGTCCCCCTAATCCAACCCCAATATGCGCCCCGAAGTACCCGGGCTGGGGTGGGGGTTCCGGCTCCGGGGGGGGGGGCGCTGGGGCCGCAGGAGCTACCGAGCACCCTCCGCCAGCTCCACCACGCCCAGCCCGAGGCCGCCCCGCCGCCTCGCCACGCTGCATGCCCCGGGTCCCCCCGGCCCCCCACGCCGCGGGGGAACGGGGAGAGGGACAGCCGCTCGCGGGAGGCTGCGCCCCGGGCAGCCCCGCCTGGCCGGTGCCCGAGCCCCGCAGCCCGCCCCGGGCGCGCAGTCCCCCCGACTCCCGGCCCCCGCCCGGCCCCGCCGCGTCCTCACCTCGCGTGGACCGCTGTATCCCAGGCGGCGGCGCGCGGACATGCCCAGCGGGCGCACCCAGCCGGCCGACTCCCCGTGCCGTGGCCCCTTCCCGGGCCCCAGCCGCCGCGGTCCGCGCTTCCGAGGGGCGGGGAGCGCTCGGGGCGGAGGCGCCGGCGGGGCTGGGGCCGGGGGCCCTGCGGGCAGCGCGGGAGGAGGAGAGCGTCGCCGGAAAGCGCCCAAAGCGCTGCCTGAGAAACCGGCCGGCGGGTCCACCCCCGCCCCGCCAGCGCGGCCGTGGACTCTGCGGGGTAGGCGAAAGGGGTTTATCTCTGGGATCCGCTCTCCCCGCCGAGGCTGGGCGCGGGAGCGGAGGGACACCTCGCGGTTATGCAATGGGTCGGCCCGCTGGGTCCCCAGCCAGCTCGCCCCGGCACCGCCCTCGTCTCCGCGGGGTCCGCGGTGACCCTTATCAGCCGTGCGCGCCCTGACCGAGGCGAGCAGAGGCGGCCCTGCGTTCGCAAAAGAACTTTCCCCTGCAGGGTCGACGAGCAACGTCTGGAGAAGGAATTCAAGGGCTCCCTTAGACGTAGCTGGCAGGGATGCTGCCGGCCCGCGCTTCCCAGGTCACAGCGCACGACCCTGAGCCCCCGGGGTGTTAGTTAAAAGCGTTGTCTCTGGGAGTTAGGTGGACCTGGATCCAACGCTCCTGAAAAGCGTGTGGCCTTGAGCAAGTTAAGTCCCTGAGCCTCAGTTTCATCACCTGTGAAATGAGAGTAATAGTCTCTTTCAGGTGTTTGCAAAGAGGACACAATGAAGGGAAGTGCAGGCGCCCGGCATGTCACACGCCCGCGGTCGACATTACTGCTGTTGATTGTGTGGCAACTCGTCCCCAGTCCTCAAATGTTGCCTTAAAGGAGGCGGTCTCAATGACCTACAGAGACTGCTTCCCGGGTTTGCCCTGAGGTACCCCGGGTAAGGCAGATTCTAGGCTAACCTTCCTGTAAACCAGTCTGTCAGAAGCAGGTTCTCCGAACTGCCTGATTCCAGTTTCTTGGGGTCTGCACCCTTGCTACTCAGCGGCATCTTTGTCATGTGCGAGCTTGCTAGAAACGCGAAATCTGGGGCTCACCCCCCAGCACCTCTAAATCACAATCTGTGTCTTAACGAGAATCCCTAAGTGATTTAGTCAGTGGTACATCAAAGTTTGGGTAAGAGTTGAATTTCTTGGAAAATCTGAAAAGGGGGCTGCAAAGTTACTGAGCAGTAGCCATATAATACTTTAAGATATTTAGAAAATAGACTAGGAAAGCCCTTCCTCATTTTACCCTCTGGCTGTTTTGTTTCTTCTCCTTTCTCTAATCTCCTGCTCTTTGTAAATCTGGATTTATGTCTTATTTTCACTGCAAAAACCTTTGGGTTACATCTGAATAATGATCAGTGAATCTACGTCTAAAACACACGTAAGAATTAGCAAATATGGCTTGTAAAAGAATCCATTAGCATTGAAAACAGATTTATCAATCTAGAGCCTTGGAGAGCCCTGGGTGCTCACCTGTGAAGGTCTTTAGGTTCAAGACTTGAATACTTTTACATTTCAGAACATTGTTTTGGGTGGCAAATAGGGTCCATTCTCCATTTAAATAATGTAGGACAACCAGTTTAAAAAAAAAATTGAGGTCACCTGTGTGGCTCAGTCATTAAACATCTGCCTCTAGCTCAGGTCATGATCCCAGGGTCCTAGGATGAAGCCCCAAAGCCTGCTCTCTCCCTCTCCCTCTCCCACTCCCCCCCTGCTTGTATCCTCTCCCTCACCCAGGTCTCTCTGTCAAATAAATAAATATCTTTGAAAAATAAGTTTTGGAAAAAAACGGTTTTGAGAATAGAAACCTCATTTTCCTTTTATCTGACTGAGGTTATCACTCACAGAGAAGCTCTAGCAAAGCATGCACTTTGTTTATTTCATTAAATGCTATGTGTTTGGGTTTTGTGTTTGTTTTTGATTCTTGGAATGTTCAGATTTAGTCTGCCTGATGGTAGCTCTGGCAGAATGATTTCCTTCTTGTGTGAGTGGGGTAATTGCAGATTGTTGATGAGGAGGAGGGTAAGGCTGCCTGGCAGTGCCTGAGTTGGAAAGGTCAGTTCCATCTGCCCACCCAAGGCTGTTGAACAAGCTGATGCCTTGCAGATGGGCAGTGTGGACGTGGAATAGGGGAAGATGGTCAGAGGAGAGGAATCTCCGTTCTCAGAGGCTGGGGGTTTGGAGGACCTGGGAAGGGAAGGAAAAAGACCCTTCTGCCTGCCCGGGAATCCAACCAGGCAGGAAAGGAAAAAAGGCAACATTTCTCCTAAACAGTGCTAGCCCACAGTACATCCTTCGTGGGTGGAAATGTTCTGCATTTGCGCAGTCCATATGGCTACGAAGTGTGGCTATTTACATTTATGTTTTAATGAAAACTCAGGGTTTTTATGTGCATTAGTGTTTAGTGTGCATTAGTGCTAGTCTGTTGAACGAACCAAGTTTCAAGTGCTCCATCCCAGCTTCAAGTGCTCCATCCCAGCGTGTGGCTAGTAGCTACCGTACCAGACAGCAGATAAAATGTTTCCTTCATCACATAAATTTTAGTTACAGTGGTGACTTAGAGGCCGGGATTTTGATGAGGAAGTGAGCCCCAGTGTTCCAGCTTTTCCAAATCCTTGTCAGGACCTCAGCTGTCCTAAGGTGGGTGGAGGAATTGATCGTGAAACCGAGATCACTGAGTCCTCGGGAGGGTCGGAATGGGCTAATCCATAATCATTCCAGGGAATGAATGTCATTCCCTGCACAGAGTAAATGTGCAAAAAATCTTACCAGAATAAGGATTAACAGTTATTTTACTGGAAAGAAAAGGTGTCGGGGGGACGTAGTCCTACAGTTACATCACTATTAGTTAAATAGCCTTTTGCTGACATGGTTCAGCAGCTCTCCTCCCTGGGCAACAGTTTATAGCTCTGCTCCAATTCCTCCCCTCCCCTCCTCCTCCCTGCTCAGAGCTGGGCACCACCTGTACAGTTCTGGCCTGAGGCTCAGCATAGTTGCTGAATCCCTACCATTTGAGTCCAATAAATAGGAAGGGTGTTAACGAAAATCATATTGCACCATAGTTCAGGGGAATCCATTTTCAGTTGAAATTCCCAGAAGAGTGACACCTTAGAGTACATTATGAAAGGAATTGTTTGTTCCTGTTATTTGGTCAAACAAGGATGTGTGGACTCAGCAGAGAGAAATGAGAACATTGGCTCCAGATAAGTAATATTTGGGGTATCCACATCAGACTGGAAGCTACAGAAGCTGGGGGGGCTGGGGCCGACAATTTGAGGCTTTTGCCTAAATAGAAGTTGAAAGTCTATTTTCATGACTAATATTCTCAGAATAACTACAAACATCATAAAAAAAAAGAAGCAAGTATTGTCTGCAGTCGGTTAACAAATCAGGGCAACATGCAGAACAGGAAACAGGGGAATTCTTCCCGGCACTCCAAGAAACATGGATTTCTGAATGACCTTCTTTTCAAACTCCTATTCTTCTGGCTTCTTTAATAAAATCACATCCTATGGGCTGCTTTGGGTTCCCACTTTCTTTATTGTCTTCCTTGGTTCCTTTTTCAGTACTTCTTTTCTTATGAACATTTTCGTAGAATTCAGCCCCTACTTTTCTGTTCTCTTTCCTTCACCCCTACCCTACACCCCTCCTGTCATGCCTGTGGCTAACACCTGCCCATCAGAGGCAGTGCATTTCTGGTTCTGACCTCTCTCCAGAGCTTCTTGCCATATCCCCACTGGACACTGTCATTTACCTTCTCCTTACCCCATCACTTCGAATGTTAACCTTTCAGGAACTGAAGTTTTCCGTACACTCTAGGGTTAGCCTCCCTCCAGGCTTTCTATTTTCTCCTCTTTGATATCACTGCCTTGGTCTTTGGTGCTAAAATTCTCCCATCTTCTGTGACTTGAAACAATGGAAAGATTTTAACCCCGTGTTCTTCTTCATGGAGTCATGGTATAACTGAAGGACATTGAATTTGGAACCAAAAGACCAAGGTAAAAACTTCATCTTTGTCACTCCTTGGCAAGAGGAAATTAGGAAATTTCTTAACCTTCTTAGCCTCATGTTTCTCATCTATAAAATTAGACCAACACGGGGCACCTGGGTGGCTCAGTTGGTTGGGCCTCTGCCTTCGGCTCGGGTCATGATCCCAGGGTCCTGGGATCAGGCTCTCTGCTCTGAGGGGAGCCTGCTTCTCCCCCTCTCTCTGCCTGCCTCTCTGCCTACTTGTGATCTCTCTCTGTCAAATGAATAAATAAAATCTTTAAAAAAAAATTAGACCAACAGTACCTTTCAAAAAATATGGCTTGGGCAAATACTTATCCCAGATTCTGTGCTAATTAGTTTAGACTCTTAACTTCCACCCTTATTACATTTTGGACCTGATAATTCTTCATCGTGAGGATGCCCCGTGCATTGTAGGATGTTCAACAACATCCCTGGTCTTTACCCATTAGATGCCAGCAGTAACTCTCTGGTCATGGCAATCCCAATTGCCTGCAGACACTGCCACATGTCGCCTGGGCAGGGACAAAATCACTGCCTGTTAGCTGCCACTGGGTAAGAGGAATTCTAGGGGGAGCAGAAGGGCCTTCTTCTCTGGGTCTGTGAGGAGTCCATGAGACGATGGGCATGAAGGCAGCCCACACAGAACCTGACCAGGTCAGCATCAGCAGAATATGGATATCTACTCACTCCTGAAGCTCTGTCAAGGCGAGGTATTTTCTGAAACTCACAGTTGAGAAACATTTTCAGAAAAATATTAATTTAGATTGTGTTGTTCTACCTTATTATTCTATCCTAGCAGGTGCTGTTTTTGAGTTTAAGCAACAATAAAACACATTTATTCCATTAAATTTTCTTAATAGTTTTGTTCTCTCCCTATCTATTTTGACTGATCTCCAGACTCAGATTCCCTTACGCATAGCTCACTAGAATTCCTAGACTTCCATTTGTCCAGTGTTTCCTTACTCCTGCCCATCTGGACAAACAGCCTTCCTGATACTGTTCATGCCCTACATTCTTTCTGCTGGAAACTCTGGTAGTTCCTGTTCCCCTTATTTACTCTCACTGAAATGGAACTCCGCTGTTGGTTGGCCATAGGGCTCTTGCATCCAGCCTTCCTATCCATCCTTCATCATCGTACCCCCCACCTGTCACTCTGTATCATAGCCTCCCTCTTGTTCTGTCAAGTCATCATGCACATTCCTGCCCCCCTGTGCTTTCATCCATGCTTTTCCCCCATACCGAGACTTTGGCTTCCTCCCTTCCTCTCTGCTGCCTTTATAGACTTGATAACATTCTTCAAGGATCAATTCAAATCCCAACTTCTACTGATGCTTGTAACTTCCTTTGAAAGGCATCGAAGAAAAAAAAAGTGAATGGATGGAAGGAGAGACAGAGATGGAAAGTCAGTTAAAAAAGCAATTTAGCTGAATATTCACCTAGAATCTAGCAAGCAGCAGAAGTATAATTTTTCAACTTTTTCTCTGTTTGAAAATTGTCCTAATAAGAATAAATGAGATAAAATTACAAACAAACAAATGAACAGACAAATATATGAAAGCCTTCCTGTCTAACTCTAGTCCTTCATGATTAAGAATTTAGGCTCTGGTGTTAGGTAGACCTGGGTTCAAAGCCAGCTCTACCTCTTGCTGGCTGGATGACCTTGGGCAAGCTCCATATCAATCAAAACTTCAGCTTCTTCACTTATGAAATGACAGAAGAACACCTCCCTTATGGGACTATTATAAGGTTAAATGAGACATAGACTTCTGTCATGCCTAGCACAGGAGCTGACACACAGTAAGGACTTAATAAATTATTGTGAATAATAAAGTAATTATTCACAATAGGAAGATATGGAAATCACCTAAGTATCTGTTGATGAGAACAGATAAAGAAAATGTGGTATGTATTTCCAAAATGAATATTATTCAACCATTAGAAAGGAGCAAGATCCTGTCCTTTGGAACAACATGGATGAACCCAGAGGACATTGTGCTATGTGAAATAAGCCGGGCACAGAAAGATAATTACTGTATGATCTCACTTACATGCAGACTCCAGAACATTCAAACTCAGAAGCAGCAAGGAGCATGGTGGTTGCCATTGTCAGTGTTAGAAGAAACGGCTATAAACTTTTACTTATGAGTGAGCTCTGGGAATCCAATGTACCACGTAGTAACTATACGGAATAGTACTCTGTTATATAGTAACACTATTATATAGTAACTGTAGGGAATAGTACTCTGTTATATGTTGCAATTTGCTGAGTGAGGAGACCCTAAGTGTTCTCACTGCACACAAGAAAGCTAACTGTGTGACAAGATGGAAGTTTTATTAGTTTATGGGAATCATTTCATAAAGTATTATGCATGTATGGTATCATCACATTATGCACATTAGATCAATTTTTGTCGATCATACCTCAGGAAAGCTGGGGAAAGAATTAAAATATGTGTTAGCTGAAAAAAATAAATAAATAAAATATGTGTTAGCTGAAAATAACAAACACTCCTCCGTTGAGGATGGGCCTGGCCCACAGACATCATGACCCCCCCCTTTCTTGCTCCCATAGGAGTAGTGTAAGTCCCTGTTGATTTTTTTAAAAAATATTTTATTTATTTATTTGAAATAGAGAGAGAGCACAAGCAGGGGAAGCAGGCCGAGGGAGAAGCAGGCTCCCCACTGAGCAGGGAGCCCGATGTGGGACTCGATCCCAGGACCCAGGGATTGTTACCTGAGCGGAAAGCAAACACTTAACTGATTGAGCCACCCAGGCACCCCAAGGCCCTACTGATTTTAATAATATCGAGCTTTGTTTCCTAGTGAATTAATTCAAAAATTTTCAAGTTATCACTGAAACTTTTATATCATTTTTCCCCCCAAACGATGTGTTTGGTTTTAGCATTTTGGTTCTCCAATTTAAATAAAGTTATTTAATGTCCATAATGTTCACAGCTGGTATGCACGTCTTCCCCACCTCTGCATGGCTGGTGGGAGAGTGGGAGGGGTTTACCAATTCCTCCAGGGCTCCGGGTCCTGTGTATCCGTTCATTCTTACAGTGACAATTTTCCAAGTGAGGGAAAGTGGCTCAGAGTATTGAGGAGGAAGAATTTCTGTCCCTTTCTCGGTCCATCTAGCTGGACTGAGAATCAAATCGACAAGACAGATTAACAAGAGAAAATCAAATGTACTAGGGTACTTATGGGGAATCCACACAGACATGGAAATTCTGAAGACAGTTAGGCGAGATGCCGTCCATTTGTCTTCCTGAACTAAGGAGAAGGGGTAGGGGTCTGGCACCTCAGAGACAAGGAATGCAGTTTACCAGGAAAGAAGAAGAAAAGCAGAGTTTGGGTACGTAGATGTTTGCCCTGCCATATAGATGGTCACTTAGATAAAATTCACCTCTGCAGATAATCCTTATTCGGGAAAGACCCACCCCCAATTGACATTCTTCCATGCAGTTAGCTGAGGGGCAAAATTTCTCAAGCCAGCAGGTCTAGAATTACCTGTAGCTCAGACTAATGCTCATACCGCAGCGGCTTGTCTCAGGGCGGCTTGCCCGCAGCCCCTACACAGTGGTCACACGAATTGCCCAGTATTGTGCAACTAGGAAGCAGTGCTGGTCCGTAGAACCTGGTGTAAGTCTGGAGTAGCCCGGATACAAAAATAGCTGGCACTCTCTCCAGATGTTTCCATACCATTTGTTTTTGTTGTTGTTGTTGTTTAAGATTTTTATTTATTTATTTGACAGACAGAGACCACAAGTAGGCAGGCAGAGAGAGAGAGGGAAGCAGACTCCCCACTGAGTAGAGAGCCCAATGCGGGGCTCGATCCCAGGACCCTGAGATCATGACCTGAGCCAAAGGTGGCGGCTTAACCCACTGAGCCACCCAGGCGCCCTTCCATACCCTTTGTGATGTGAATTTTTATCTTCCCCATCCCTGATGTCCCACCCCTTGAATCAGGACTAGTCTGGCCCTTGTTTTAGCCAGTAGGAAAGAGGAATAGCAGAGGACCATTTCTGAGTCTCTCTCTCTCTCTTTTAAAGATTTTATTTACTTATTTGAGAGAGAGAGAGAGAGAGAGAGAGAGAGAATGAGTTGGGACAGGGAAAGCGAAAGACTCCCCACTGAGGAGGGATATATACTGCAATATACTTGGAAAGAATTTGCATTTAGTAGGTCAATGGAATGAGCAGCTAAACTGCAAACGGAACCACAGTGGGTGTCTCTCCTTCACTTCTATCATCAGATGAATCCCGTGCAAACAAATCGACCGGCAGTCTTGAGTGTCTGGTCTGTATAGGCACTATGCACAATACCACAGTATTTTAAGGGGGGTTCCTGTCTTCCAGGAATTTACGATCTAATTGACATGTAAGTAGCCGTGACATGAGAGAAACTGAATAACAATAAAAGATTTCAAGAACTCTACACCACAACCTTATGTCTCGAAAAGAAAAGATGCGCGATCATTTTTGAAAAAACGAAGTCAGCCCTTGCTAGAACTCAGAAGTGGAAGGCTTGGCAGAGGACTGCCCAGGTGGGGGCTGACTTGACAGGTGGGGCTGGAACTCTTTCTGGGAGCCTTTCAATAAGCAGCTGGGAGGCCTGTCTCGGTAGGCACAGCGACAGGTAAAATACCAGCAAAGGGAAAGCGCAAGGTGTATCTGGCAGAGAGTAAATAAGTCCTTTTGATGAGAGCAGAGAAAGTCAATAGGACAAAGTGCCTGATGAGATACAGAGTGGAAGGGGTGTGAGGAGTGTGTGTGTCTCCAGCCCGAGGATGGTGATCATTAACAGAGAAGTTAGGAGGTAGCAGCTGGCGAACTCTTCCATGTTAGATGGCGGAACCTGAGGCGGGAGTGAAATGCCCAGCAGGCTGCTGGGAATTCAGGTCAGGGGCCAAGGGGGAAGGGCAGCATTAGAGATGGGGCTTGAAAGCCCTCAGTGCAAGCAAGCGGAGATGAAACTAGAGCAGAAGGGCAAGGACTGGATCTCGGGGAATGTCGGCAATGTCTAGTGGGGGAGATAAGCAAGAGGTGCAGCTGCCCACTGAGCAGGATGTAGCAAGCGCCAGAGGAGTCACAGAAGTGTGACAACCACTCAGAGAAGGGACAGAGACACACACCAGCAGAGCGGAAATGTTCTCTTCCAAGAGAAGGAGTGATAATGGGACCACGCGGCTACTGTTAAGTCATCTGGAGGGATGCGTGGTCTGGGCTGGACGTCTCACCTGCTAACAACAGAAACACAGTAGGGACTGATGACACTCACGGGCAAAAACCGAAAACGAAACCACGCAACAGAAAACAAAAGTCAGCCAGCTTTGTTTGGGGCTGATTTACCCGTTTTGACCCTCTGTGTTGATCTTCTTAATGGATTAATCAGCAGGTTTCTGCTTCACCTTTATTCATTTTAATAAATTCAGCATGTGTAAATTGAAGAACATGTTGGATGGGGATAAAGCCAGTCCAAAGAAATAAAGCATCAAAGGAAACAATGACCAAATCTTTTGTAACTTTCTTTTTAGTTTTTTATACGCTGTAAGTACATCTGCAATGTTCTATAAGCTGCACTATGGGTTCTGTTGTATCTACTCTCTTCAGCAGAAACACATATTTACACATATTTAAGCCTTATTACTTAGTTCTTGTTGTTCTAGATGATGTTATGATAACATCATTAAGTTAAGAAAGTACAATTCAAGGGCACCTGACAGGCTCTGTCGGTAGCACACATGACCCTTGATCTCAGGTCGTGAATTCAAGCCCCGCATTAGGTGTAGCGTCTTCCTTAAAAAAAAGAAAAAGTAGAAGAAAAAAAAGTACAATTCATCCCAACCACTAGAAGAACCACTCATAGAAATTCTAGGAATATAAATAATAGCCATTTGTCATATTGTATTTCAGTAGAGTGTGAAGACTAGAAAAGCACAAAGTCAAAAAAGAAAAAAAAAAAGCTCCTTTAAAAAAAGAAAAAGCTTGCAAAAAGGAGCCATAAGTCTGCCAACAAACTGCTTGCCAGTTGCTTTAAGGTATTTCTACCCAGCAATCTGCAGGTTAGTTGAAAGCAGTGGATATGTAGTTCTTATCAGCAGACACATCCATATTAACCGTCTCATCTGTATCTGTTCTAAATGCTGATCCAGGAACAGTACCTGTAGGAACCAGTATTTAACACGCTTTCCAAGTGGCTCAGCTCCCTAAAAACTGAGAACTGCCCGTGGGTATTCTAGGGAGACCCAAGGGTGGTTGGAGAGGAGGAAGGCACCCAGCAGACCGGACCCAGCTCTATTTATGGATTTATTATATTGGGATTCCACGCATTCCGTTTGTCAAGCCAAGTCATCCCTTAGGTCCCCATCAATCTATCAGCAAGTCCTATCCATGACCTCATAAAACACGACACCTGATCTGCCCCACTTGTTTTCCAGCGGCGCTGCCCGCTCCATCTGGTCTGCGTGTCCTACCTAACCCTTCCGCTTGTGGCCGCTCATAGTCTCCTCCAGGCCAGTCCCACTAGAACATCAAGAACACTTTCCTCAAAACTTAAATGAGATCACATTGCCTTGCAGCCAAAAACTCTTCTGCGGCTCCCAAAGGCCCAAAACAAAGCCTGGGCTCCTGGGAGCACTGCGCGGGAGTGTGTCAGACCCCCCGAAGTCCCCTGGAGCCACATCTTGTGTCTCGCTAGAACTGCGGCCACGCTGGGTTCTTTGCTCGGCATCAAGCCAAGGAAGTAAAAGCCTTTGCGTCTCCTCTTCCTCCTCCTGGACAGCTCTGCATCTTCTTCTGCAAACACTCCGCTTAAGTGTCATCTCCACAGAGGTCTCCGGAGACCATGCTACTTAAACCCAGTCTCCCTGAGTCTCCATTATTCTCCATCTTAGCCTATGTTTTCCTTCATATTTTTTTTTTTTTTTGCAACTTGAGTTTTTTGTTGCTGTTTGCTTTCATTTTGTTCTGCTCTAAACTAAAAGTTCAAGGTGAACGGGAACCTGTCCGTTACCCATACAATGGTGCCTGGCATATATTGAGAAGTTGATTATTGGATGAATGGATAAAAGGACCCCAAGTTTTCAAGGTGTTGAAAAGCCCCTGATTTAGACAAGTTAGAAACTCTCATTTGAATGGGGTGAGAGTATGCAATTCAGAAGTTAAATATCATTCTAGGAATGATTTCTCAGTGACTGAAATTCCCAAGCCCACAGAATGCCCGGCTGGCTCAGTTGGTAAAGTGTGCAACTTTTGATCTCAGGGTTGTGAGTATGAGCCCCATGCTGGGTGTGGACATTACTTAAAAATGAAATTAAAAAAAAATGAAATTCCCCAGCCCTTCGCCTCTTCCAAACTAGCGGAGCTAGACCACATTGTTGTCGGGAAACTTCCATGAAGCCAAAAGCTTGTTTTGCCCCTTATGAAGAGAGATTTATTAATGTTCATCTGTAAGTATAAAGATATCAAAATAAGAAATAAGAAGAGTTAGAGCTCTTCGTGGGAGAATGCCAACTGATTACACAGCATGTGTTATTAATACTTATTATTGCTATATTAAAACCCATGAATCACACGAAGTCTCATTTTAAAACTATGGGCTTTTGGCCAAGAACATTAGGACAATCTATTTTGGAATTAGGAATCATCATCTAGGGAGGGTCTAGAGCAGTTCAATTTGGCTGCTTGCCAAGTGTGGCTCGATAGTACATTGCATTTCCCATCATCGATGGAAAAGGGTGTGTGAGAGGAGGGAGCCTTGTCACACTCAGAGGGGTGACAGAGGGTGGGGACCATGAGAACTAGCTCTAAGGTCCCTTCCAATTGCTTCTGATTTCTCAGTTCCCCTTTGCCAACTCAACCCAACTAAAGAAACAGTTACTAAGGGCCCTCTGAGTCCCAGAAACTGTGCTGGGAATATGACAGTGAGAATTTAGACGTCCACTCTGCCCTAACAGAATAAATGGGAGGTCAACAAGACTTAGCAAATTCAGAGGATGATGTCAGCACTTGGCCCTTGCCTTGGAATAGCAAAACACAGGAATTAACCATGCAGAGTGAACAGTCAAAAAAATGGAACTTCCTTGAATGGTACCACAATATTTTTAGCTCCTGTTTCCATGAAACAGGATTTCCAATGCATTGGAAATGGCCCCAGAATTTGAAGCCCCAGCTGCCCTCTCCTGAATGTTTCCTCATCCCCTTGTTCATTTGAGCTCCTTCACCAGATCCGCATGGCCATTGTGTTTCCTATGTGATACAGAGCAATTTCTTTCTTAATTTAATAGTGAAATGCATATGTCCTTCTCTGATTAGTCTTGTGAAATAATACCACTGCCAACTTACCCAGGATTTCTTGACATGTTACCCTGCAGCTGGTTTCCCATACGGGGTTGTGTCCATGTTACGTTTGACAGTGCCATCGGGGTGCCCACTTGGAACCCTGGCAGCCATTGGAGCACATCTTTTGCTTTTATCCAGCCTTCTCCCCACCCCCCTCCCAACCGCAATAACATCATTTTTCACGTTAGGTACTACAGTCATTGTTGGGATGAATCACATTCTTTGAATGTCTCAGCACCAACACTGCCAAGTAGCAGGGCTCATATCAAGCCCAACTTACTTAAAGTTGACAGGAGTTATCTCATAGTTGTCAGATATTTCCTCCACTTTTTTCATCAGTTTTACTACTGAATGGAAAGGATAGGGATGTTGGACAGTCATTAATTTCTGAGTCTGTTATTTGCTCAATGAAATTAGAGGACTGAATTAGGTTAGAGATGAAGCTACTAGGCAACGAGGCAAATTTAGCTCTCAGGTGAGCTCTTAGATTGGCCCTCATGGCATTAAAAATTTTTTTCATTCATAGGCACCTTTCTAAAATTGGGAGATTTCCCATGAAAGCCCATATTCTTGGTTTCTTCTGCAAAATCCAAATCTGAATTCTGTGGCAAATTCTGATCTCTGCAACTCCCTTCCACATCTCACGTCTCACATTCGCAAATAGGAAGGCACTGCTCACCCAGCTCCTTCCTCTTCTGTAGCGCCTGATGACGGTGATGGTTCTTGGAAGCCACCCTTCTGAGAGCTGTTCTTTCTGTTTGGTGACCTGAGGAAAAGAGTGTGTGTGCTGAGGGGAGAGGGTTTTGGTTGTAAAAAAGAGAGAGAGAGACAGAGAAGAAAATTCTAGCTTGAGCTGATGGGGAGGGTGTGGTCTTTAAATTGGATGTTGCTCTTCATTTAATACAAGTTCCCACCTGGCCCATTTTACTTATTTATATCGTCTGTCTAGCCCCTCTAAGCATCTGAATTTCCACAAGATCATCTCTAAATCCCCGTCTCTCTAAATACATCTAGATGTTTCTAAGATATTCTTTCAAGGGTGTTGAGCCTCTGCAAGCAGGTATATCTCTTCCTCTCTGTCCTTCTAGAATATCCACCAGGCTAAACACAAAGACACAACAATTTTCTGTCTTCTTCACTTAACTCCCCAGTACCCAGAAAAATCCCTGACACCTAGAAGGCACTCAGTAAATATTTGTAGAATGAAGTGTTCAAGGTTAGTAACTACCTTTGGAAAGTTGTCTGCAATGATTCACAACAAACTAGTGTTTCAGAGGGTCCACATAATCACGTTAATTGCAATATCATTATATTTTATGTTACCCAAAGGAGAGGGATAACCAGTTTAAATTGTTTTGATTTAAATAATTTGTTGTTTAAACTATGACGTCTTGGGTACAAACACAGTCAAGCTTTTAGAATTTCCTTTTATTTCTATGGGAAGGATAGTATATATTCCAGGCAGAAATGGAGCAAAAACGAAGAGCCTGAGCCTTCAAGAAATGATAAACTTGCTTCCTTGACTAGAAGTAGGCTTGAACAATACATTTTCCTCAAGTGACTTATCTGCATGGAGCCAGGGTGGGGATAAGTGGGACAACACTGCCCTCTTGTGTTCAGTATTGGAACTTACATGGCCTTTCAGTGCTGACCCCTGAGAAACTGTGAACACTTGAGCAAATCAGGCTAGGTGCTAAAGAGCGGTAATGAGCAAAACCCACACAGCTCCTGAGATCTCATGAGAGAAATGCTCATCTTTCAAAAACATAGGGAATTTGTATTTCAAATACATATTCTGGAGGAAAGGATATGACTCTTTGAAAATGATTCAGCTTTATTCCCTACCTCTTAAGATAATTAGCCTAGGGGCCCGTGGGTGGCTCAGTGGGTTAAAGCCTCTGCCTTCGGCTCAGGTCATGATCTCAGGGTCCTGGGATCAAGCCCCGCATTGGGCTCTCTGCTCAGCGAGGAGCCTGCTTCCTCCTCTCTCTCTGCCTGCTTCTCTGCCTACTTGTGATCTCTCTCTGTCAAATGAATAAATAAAGTCTTTTAAAAAAAGATAATTAGCCTAACATAGCTCAATTTATTGAGAGCCTTCTATGCTCTGCCTCTGTGCTAAACACTCCTCTTGCATTATCTCATCTAATCTGCTCAGAAACGATAGTCAGGTCGTTTGCAGATGAATAATTTGCACAAGAACAGAGAGCCTGTAGGTGGTGGTACTAAGATGTTTAATGTATAACTCATATTCCTTATGAACTTAAAAAAAAACACCCCAAGATACTATAACAGTGTTCCTTAAATATGAGGAATGTGAACCCCTTTAAAGGGAATTAAAAAATTCTTACAGTTTTCTCCATCACCATTTCCCAGGATCAACTTAAATTCTTTTTTTAAGTTTTTATGTAAATTCCAGTTAGTTAGCATACAGTGTTACGTTAGTTTCTGGTGTAAAATACGGTGATTCCCCATTTCCATACCATGCCAGGTTCTCATCACAAGTGCCCTCCTTAATCCCTAACACCTATTTCCCCCATCCCCCTCTTCCAGCCCACCTCCTCTCTGGCAGCCATCCGTGTGTTCTCTATAGTTGAGAGTCTCTTTCTTGTCTTGCCTCTCTTCCCCCCCCTTTGTTCATTTGTTTTGTTTCTTCAGTTCCACATGAATGAAATCACACGGTATTTGTCTTTCTCTGACGGACTTATTTCACTTAGCATAATATCCTCCAGCTTTATCCACATCTTTGCAAATGGCAAGAGTTCATTCTTTTGATGGCTGAGTAATATTCCATTGCATATCTATGCCACATCTTTATCCATTCATCTGTCAAGGTTCATTTGGGTCACTTCCGTGGTTTGGCTACTGTGGATAATGAGGCTATAAACATGAGGGTGTGTGTGCCCTTTTGGATTAGTATCTCTGTATTCTTCGGGTAAATTTCTGGTAGTGCAATTGCGGGGTCATAGAGTAGTCGACCTACGACTTTTCCAGGAACCTCCATACTGTTTTCCAGAGCAGCTGCTCCAGTTTGCTTTCCCACCCACAGTGCACAAAAGTTCCCCTCTCTCAACGCCTGTTGTTTTCTGCGTTGATAATTTTAGCTGTTCTGACAGGTGTGAGGTGTTATCTCATCGTGGTTTTTTAAATTTTTTTTAAGATTTTATTTATTTATTTCAGAGAGTGAGAGAGAGCATGAGAGGGGAGAAGGTCAGAGGGAGAAACAGACTCCCCATGGAGCTGGGAGCCCGAAGCGGGACTCGATCCCGGGACTCCAGGATCATGACCTGAGCTGAAGGCAGTTGCTTAACCAACTGAGCCACCCAGGCACCCTCATTGTGGTTTTGATTTGTATTTCCCTCATGATGAGTGATGTGGAGCATCTTTTAGGAGCAACTTAAATTGTTTTATTCATAGCCCTGGCTGCTGTCATACATAGGAAAAGATTAGGTAAGAACTCTGTATGTCTTTAGCCTCTACATGACAATACAGCAAAAACAAATATACAGACAGGAACAAAAGCATCATCCCGTGAGATGTGCTGTCATAGCTTCAAATTAACAGCAATCGTGTGGCATTCATTTAAACATAAAAAATATGTGAGCTGCCAGGCATAGGTCAGGCTCTGTTCTCATCCCTGCAGGTAGAGTGGCAGAGACAAACAACAGACTAGTAGCGGGTGAAGCATGTAGTGTGTCAGGCGGTGACAAGCGCCATGGAGAGAGACGGCACAGGAAAAAATGGCTGACAGGGTGGTCAGGGAGGTGGCACTTAGGCAGAAGCCAGAAGGAGCTGAGGGAGCGGGCCTGTGGCTATCTTTGGGGTGTGTTTGGTGTCTTAGGGGAAAGGCAAGGAGGCCAGTGGGACTGGAACAGGGAGGGTGTTTGTAGGAAATGAGGTGGGGTCAGGACAAGGCAAATTATACACTGGATAATGATGTCTGCTGAAATTACCTCATGGATTCTTCTCCTATGGCTGCCCGAGTCATCGGTACTCTCTTGTACACAGCCATTCACGGTTCTGGGGATAGATTGTACTCATTCAGCCTTCCGTGCCTTCTCTGGTTATCTAGGCTGACTGCTCTTCACACATCCAGCCAAGCTTAATCCTAGCCTGCCCCGGAAAGCTTCTCCCACCCTGACAAAGCAGGCCTCCCTTCAGGATACCTTGACGCCTTGTGCACAGCTAGGTCCTGTCCTCCTTCCAGCCCTGTGTTCTAGCTGGCGGCTTATATATCTGCCCGACAGGCTAGACAACAAGCTACTCCAGAACAAGAAGCTTTCTTTCTTTTTTCCTTTCAATATCTTCGATGTGTAAATACCCACGTGGTCATAATAGATCATTAAGAGAGACAATGTTTGTGAATGAATAAGTAATATCAGTAATCACTCATTTTTTAAAAAGATTTTATGTATTTGTCAGAGAGAGAGAGAGAGAGAGGGAGCGAGCACAGGCAGACAGAGTGGCAGGCAGAGGCAGAGGGAGAAGCAGGCTCCCTGCCAAGGAAGGAGCCCGATGTGGGACTCGATCCCAGGATGCTGGGATCATGACCTGAGCCCAAGGCAGCCGCTTAACCAACTGAGCCACAGAGGCGTCTAAGGAATCACTCATTTTTAAAAAGATTTTATTTTATTCATTTGAGAGAGAGAGAGCATGAGCAGGGGGAAGGAGTAGAGGGAGAAGGAGAAGCAGACTCCCTGGTGAGCTGGGAGCCCGATGTGGGGCTCAATCCCAGGACCCTGCGATGATGACCCGAGTCGAGGGCAGATGCTTAATTCACTGAGCCACCCAGGTGCCCCAGTAATCACTCATTTTAATAATATCAGCCCAGCCCGAAGTGCTTGCTTGGCCTGGCAGCCTCTAGTGTTTGCTACCAATTGGGAAGGGGCATGCAGGGCCCTGCGTCGAACTGAATTAGGTACGCTCTCACTAGTCATTCTGATTCAGTACCTTCCAGCAATCCTACAAACTAGGTGTTATGATTCTTCCCTTTAATTGTAAGAAAGACAAAATGAGACAGAGGACAGAGGAAACAACTTACATTCTACCACCCAGAGCCGAGATTTGAATCCAGATTTATTGACATCCAAACCTGCACCGAGCTGTAAACACGACACGTGTGGATTAGGAACTGCATTTGGTGTAATTTTCCAAACTCCTTGAGAAGTAAGTTTCATCTGTAGGAGATTTGTAGAAAACCTTTCCGTGATGTATTGACATTGCTTGACCTCACTGCGGTTTTGTTTTTTTTTTTTTAATATTTTATTTATTTATTTGAGAGAGACAGTGAGAGAAGGCATGAGTGAGGAGAAGGTCAGAGGGAGAAGCAGACTCCCCATGGAGCTGGGAGCCTGATGCGGGACTCGATCCCGGGACTCCAGGATCATGACCTGAGCTGAAGGCAGTTGTTTAACCCACTGAGCCACCCAGGTGCCCCCTCACTGCGGTTTTTAAGGAAGAAAGACAGAAGGCCGCCTGTCAGTCACTCAGCCATTATGAAGATGCTGGCATAGTTGGCAACAAGGAGTATAGGAGGAGCTTCTGGAACTGAGGCGACATGAGGACAAGAAGACAAGGGATCCTATGGAAGTGTTAATTCTGCAGGGGAACATCGATGAACATGGCCTTTCTCTAGTTGTTGAGAGCTATCCTAATTTTTATGTACTTTATGTAATAATATTTACATACGTACAGAGAAAACAGGTCCAAAGGTTATAAAACAGTGTTCTGGTTATTTCTAAGCTCTAGAAATTTCTATATTTTCCCCCTGTGCTTTTCTGTATTTACTGAAGTCTCCACAACTTCAACAACAAAAAAATCATGATGAAACCCAATAAGAAAATGAATCTAGTTAAGATTGGAGAAAAGACCTGAACAGACACTTCACCAAAGAAGATATACAGATGGCAAAGAAGTATATGAAAAGACGGTCAAAATCATGCATCCATAAGGAATTGCAAATTAAAACAATGATGAGTTACCTTGACACACCTAGTAGAATGGTTAAAATCCAAGACACTAACCCCAAATGCTGGTGCGGGTGTCAAGCAAAAGGAACTCTCATTCACTGCTGGTGGGAATGCAAACTGACCTAACCATTTGGAAGGGAGTTTGGTGGCTTCTTACGAAACTAAACCTATTAGTACCATACAATCCAGCAATCACATTCCTTGCCCAAAGGCGTTGAGAACTTAACATCCACACAAAACCTACCCACGAATGCTTATATGGCTTTATTCATGGTTGCCAAAACAAGATGCCTTTCAGTAGGTGAACGGGTGCACACATTGTGGTATATCCACACAATGGAATATTATACTGCACTAAACACAAATGAGCTATCAAATCATGACAAGATGTAGAACTTTAGATGCATATTGCTAAATGAAAAAAGGCAGTCTGAAGTGGCTAACATGCTGTATGATCCCAACTACTTGACATTCTGGAAAAGACAAAACTGTAGAGATGTTCAAAGATCAGTGGTTGCCAGGGAGTCAGAGGAAGGAGAGATGGCTAGGCAAAACATGGGGGATTTTGTTGTTGTTGTTCTGTATGGAACTATGACGGTAGGCAGGTGTCATTTTACATTTGTCCAAGCCCACAGAATACACATCATCAAGAGCAAACCTAAGTGTAAACCATGGACTTTGGTTAACAATGATGTGTCAATGTTGGTTCATCAACCCTAACAAGTGTAGCTGTCTGGGGCATCACATTGACAATGGAGGAGTCTGTTGTCGGGGGAGGGGTATATGGGATGTAGGAATTCTTTGCATTTTCCTCTGAACCTAAAACTACTCTAGAAAATAAAGTTTACTCAGTGTTTTAAGTCTATGATGAGAAATTTTGCTATTCCAATATCTGGGAGAATGCACTGAGAAATCCCATGTTTGTTTGTATTCCTTGCCATTCTGGAACAGAAACATTCCTGGTGAGAAAGTGGAGGTGACAGCAAACGGTAAGAGATGCAGGAGCATTTGTTTCAGAATGCTGTCGTTTGGGAAAGGACTCATGAATAATCATCTCAGAAGAAGAGACTGAGAAAGCCGCCTCATGTGAGGTCTGCATACACCAGCTGTCCTGACAGAGCCGTGGACAGCATTCGCTCATTTCATCGGCAAAACAACCCTAGTGACATTGTCTCATTGTCTCACTTTACAAGTCAGGGCACGGAAAGATTGCTCTGTTCCTAGCCCCTCACAGGTAAGATGGGGAATGCCGACTGACCGCTTTGTCATGCCATCTCTTAATGACCACAGCTAGCCCCGGGGCCTCCAAAAATAGTTCTGCAGGTTGTTCATTGTGCAGGGTTGCCCCCCACCAAAGAAGCTCGGGGACAGAAATCCATTAGCTGGGCTGCAGCTGCCCAGAGAGTTCTTACCCAATTAGCACCAAGGTGCTCTGAGCCAGGTTCCGAGTTGAATGCTTTGTGTGGATGTAATCTCATTGAATCCATTTGCCCCACGCCACCCTCCCATTCAACTCTCAAGATCCCAGTGCTTCCTATACACGCAAAGAACTCTGTATTGCTTACATTTTAAGAAATTGAGGTCATATGAATCACTTGCAAACCGATCTGTGAACACCCCTGGCTTGCTTCAGTTTTATCTGTTGAAAGATGATTGTAGATGTTAACTGCTTTAGCTTTTAACTAAACTGCTAGATCAACCGGGGGAGAATTTGTAACTTTGAAATAGACCTTTAATAATTTAAAAATATAACAAACTGTTTTAAACCTGTATATTCTGCATTTTAGTACTAATGTACTTAACTATTCACTTATGCACCCAATAAACACTTCGTGTTTGTTTTGTTTTTTTATTTGGGGGCCGGGCACTATTTGGTCATGAGAATTCGATAAATAAAACATTTGTTGCCTTAAAGAAATTCCTAGTCAGGGTGCCTGGCTGGCTTAGTTGGTAAAGCATCTTGGTCTCAAGGTCCTGAGTTCTAGCCCCACATTAGGTGTAGAGGTTACTTTAAAATCTTGGAAGAAGGAAAGGAGGGAAGGAAGGAAGGGAGGGAGGGAGGGAGGAAGGAAGGAAGGAAGGAAAGAGGGAAGGAAGGAAGGAAGGAGGGGAGGAAGGGAGGGAAAATTTCTAGTCAAATAAGGGAGAAACAGAGAGACTAGAACTCATTTATTTACCATTATATACTTAAGGCTTGTTGTATGTCAAACTCTGTTTGACACTAAATTAAAGGTACAAAGAAACTTTGAACTGTTATCACCAGATAGGACAAATGTTCCTCGTACTAAGAAATATTGTTAGTCAAATCAAAGTTACCTCATCTAAATAAACAGTCGAATTCTCCAGTACAAATGTCACTTACTTAAAATTGCTATCGTTTCCTCACAGAATCTTCTCAAAATGCTCTCTCTGATGATAGTCTCAGAGAAATGCTCAAAATGGAATTGCTTTTTAAATTGTTAAAATTCTTTTTTTAAGTAATTTCTACACCCAGTATGGGCTTGAACTCATGACACCAAGATCAAGAATCACACGCTCTACTGACTGAACCAGCCAGGCCCCCCAAAATTCTTAAAATTCTTGATAAGCTCTGAGCTTAATTACACTACCCAAAAGAGAATAATGTTTTTATGCGTGATGTAAATACTGAGTATGAATTTTTAAATCTTCAAAATTAGTAACAATGAGCATAATGCTTCCCAGATAATGGGGCATGTTCATGGACATATTTCATTTGATACTCATAGATCCCTGAGAGGAAGGTGTTAATTTGCTTTCATTTCTTTCTGGGAGATTAATTATGCCCAGTAAGGATTTCTCATGAACCTTTAGCTAATAGGTAGAACCAGAGTCTAAACCAAGACAAATATCATGCAGGTTTTACAATGACATTACAAGCTTCTCTACAGTATTTTGTTATTCCACTCTAGACAGGGGTGTTATTATTCATTAACAGCTTAATAAAAAGATTTATGTTTTGATAATTCAAGATGAAACAGATACTGTAAACAAATCTGGAAAGTAGTATCTAATTTGGTGAAAGCCACTGTTGTTTATATCAACATATAATGGCTAGATCCGTAACATTTTGTATGTTGTACTGTCAAAGAACACATAATGGTTCATTCATCAGGCATTGCAATGAAAGCAGTCCTTGAATTGATATAATTTGTTTCCATAATTTCAGTAACTCCCGGGAACCACCACCAGGAAATTCCTAGGAAAGTAGTGCCATCTAGTGGTAATATCAAGTACCTGCAATCAACGGAAAATAAAATATACAGAATTTATTTAGCCATAAAAAGGAATGAAATACCGGTAAGTGCTACATCATGGGCGAATCTTGAAAACGTGGTGATAAGTGAAAGGACCCAGACACTAAAGGTCACCTATTGTATGATTGCATTGGTATGAGCTATCTGGAATAGGTATATGAGCTATGTGGAATAGGGATGTATCTGGAATAGAGACAGAAAGCAGATGAGTGCTTGCCAGGGGCTAGGGGAAAGCAAGAATGGGCAGTGACCACTCAGTAGGCAGAGAGTTTTCCTCTGCAGTGAAGAAAATGTTTTGGAATGAGAGAGTTGATGCATAAGGTGGCAAAGGTACTAATGTCACTGAATTGCTTGCTTTAAAATGGTTGATTTTGTTATGTGAATTTCACTTCATTGAGACATATTTTTAATAAAATACATGCATGAAACATAGTAATCTGTAATAGCTGCGTTTAACACAAAACATATAGTAAACCCTATGTGTCCTGTCATTTGTGGACTGAGGCAACACTCTACGTGCTATGAGAGTGTGAAGATGTGCAACCCAGCTTCTCTCCCTAAAAGTCACAGTTTAGTGGCAAAGCTTCATACACTCAAATACCAATAGTAGAAGGTGGGATGTGATAAGTGGCACAACGGAGAAGAAAATGACTAACCACCTGGAGAAGGGCACAATACTTCGGGGGGGGGGGCGCTGAGGCTGTGCCATGCGGCAAAGACCCTCGGAAAGTTTCCAGAGCTGGAGCCTGATGGAAACCAGCACAAGTGCAGAGAAGCTCAGCTTTAATTTAAACATGCTGCCATCGAGCCCAGCAAACGCAGCAGTGTGCATCTCACTGATGCCTGTTCTAGCAGCAGGATCCAGGCAGTAATATTCTGAAAGGCAGCACTCACCTAGAGGGCACAAGGCCAGCAGCAGCAAGTGCACTCCCACTACACTGCATTGCTGAGAGGTTGGGGCAATCTGTCCAGGCCTGGCCATCCAAAGCTGGGGCAGGTGATGGTGAAGGGTGGTAGCTTGCAGGAGTTCCACCCAATGGATCCAGAGCTCAGATCTGGGTGGGCCAACTTGGAGAATTAGATTGGAAGTGAGGGAGCAGAGCCTGGACTCAGATGTCATAGGACACAATAGTCATCCCTTCTTCCCACCTAGTGTTTTTTTCTTGCCTTGCTGCCTTTGGGTGGTCATCTCATTTATTCCCCATTACTCATCATGCAGCAAATATTTGCTGAGTCCCAAAAGCTGTCCAAACCTTGGAAATATAAAATAAAAATAAAAGACAAAATTCTTGCTCAAAGGGCTCATAGAAGAGCTAATTCATTCGAAGAACGAATCTGTTAACAATGATCATATGGTCACATGATTTGCTTTAGTGATGATATATACAGGGTTGCTCAGAAAAAGGAATTCCCTAAGTCTGACTGGGAGAAAGAAAAGGTCCAGTGTTCCCCAATCTTATTAAATCCAACAACCCTTCCTTTTAATAAGATATACATTGTAATGCCCTTTCTGGCCATCCTGAAATACAATTCCTGGATGTAAATTACCTAATAGAATTTTAAAAGAATCAACCCAAATACCCCATATAAGACCCTAATATTAATGCAAAGGAATAAAAAGACAGTAATTTATAATGTAGAATGTTTCAGGGTGCCTGGGTGGCTTAGTGGGTTAAAGCATCTGCCTTCTGCTCAGTTCATGATCCCAGGGTCCTGGAATCGAGCCCCGCATCTCTGCTGAGCAGAGAGCCTGCTTCCCCCTTCCTCTCTCTCTGCCTGCCTTTCTGCCTACTTGTGATCTCTGTCTGTCAAATAAATAAAATAAAAATATTTTTAAGAAATATATAGAATGTTTCAACAAGTAAACAGTCATAATCTCATTAAAAGGTAAAATGGGGGCACCTGGGTAGTTGAGTCGGTTAAGCTACGGCCTTCAGGTCATGATCCTGAAGTCCTGGGATCAAGCCCTGAATCAGGCTCCTTGCTCAGCAGGGAGTCTGCTTCTCCCTCTGCCCCTCCCCAGTTCATGCTCAAATAAATAAATAAAATAAAAAATAAAAGGTAAAATAGCTTAAGCTTATGATATAGAATTGCCATGGACATGACAGAATAATACAGGTGTAGGGGCACCTGGGTGGCTCAGTGGGTTAAAGCCTCTGCCTTCGGCTCAGGTCATGATCCCAGAGTTCTGGGATCGAGTCCCACATTGGGCTCTCTGCTCACTGGGGAGCCTATTTCCTCCTCTCTCTCTCTCTCTGCCTGTCTCTCTACCTACTTGTGATCTCTGTCTGTCAAATAAAAAAAAAGAATTAAAAAAAATTTAAAAAAAATTTTTAAACTTTTAAAATAAAAAAAAGAATAATACAGGTGTATAGTGTTGGTAACTTAAACGCACAGGCACCCACACAAACTTGTACAAGAATGTCTGTGATGACATTATTCACCATAATGGAAAAGTAGAAAGAGCCCAAGTGTTTATCATATAATGAATAGATTAGCAAAAGCTGGCACCTCCATACCATGGAATATTATTCAGCAATAAAAAGAAATGAAATACTATAACACGTCATGGCACAACATGAACGAATCCTGAAAACGGTATGTTGTGGGAAAGCCAGTCACAAGGACCACATGTTGTGTGATTCCATTTATACGAAATGTCCGGAAGAGGCAAATCTACACAGACAGAAAATAAGCTAGCAGTTACCTAGAGCTCAGGAGGAGGGTTAGAGACAAAGAGGGAGTGACTGTTGATAGGTATGGCTTTTTGAGGGGGAGTGATGAAAATGTCCTAAAATTCACTGTGGTAATGGTCACACAACTAAAAGCCATCGAATCACACACTTTCTTTATATTTACTTGTTTATTCAAGTAATCTCTACCACTGACATGGGGCTCAAATTCATGACTCCAAGATCATGAGTCGCGCTCTCTTCCCACTGAGCAAGGCAGGCACCCATTGACTTGTACACCTTAAACAAGCAAATTGTATGGTTGGTAAACTATATCTCAATAAGCCTGGTTTTTAAAGATTTTACTTATTTTTTTGACAGAGAGAGAGCGCGAGCACGCAGAAGCAGGGGGAGTGGGAGAGGGAAAAGCAGGCTCCCCACTGAGCAGGATGTCTGATGTGGAACTTGATCCCAGGACCTCGGGACCTGAACATCTTAAGCAGATGCTTAAGAGACTGAGCCACCCAGGTGCCCTCAATAAAGCTGTTTTTAAAAACTTTCACTAGTTGCCTTCACCTGACACAGTGTCTTATAGCCAGCAGTTCTCACTAATGTTTATCAATGATAAGATATTATGAGTACTCATTTCAGTATTCTTTGCTGCCTGGAATCCAATGACTCTCAACCCTGATTTCACGTTTAGACTCATTTAGGGAGAGTTAAACAATACTGACGACCCAATCCCTTTTCTGACAAGTTAATTGACATCTGTGCAGTTAGGGCCGAGGAATCTTTTTTCTAACAAGTCTCACTAGAGATTCCTAAGCTCATTAATGGCTTTATAACAGACCAAACATTTCTTGGCCTCGTTAGCAAAACAAGTATCCTGGATTGTAGAAAACCATTCAATACTAAACAGAAAAAAAAAATACTTGAAAAATTGAATGATGTTGGGATGCCTGGGTGGCTCAGTCGATTAAGCACATCTGCCTTTGGCTCAGGTCATGATCTCAGGGTCCTGGGATGAAGCCTTGCATGGGCTTCCTGCTCAGCCAGGAGCCTGCTTCTCCCTCAACCTGCTGCTCCCCCTGCTTGTGCTCGCTCTCTCTGACAAATAAGTAAATAAAATATTTTAAAAAAGAGAGGGGGGGGGCCTGGGTGGCTCAGTGGGTTAAGCCTCTGCCTTTGGCTCAGGTCATGATCCCAGGGTTCTGGGATCGAGCCCCGCATCGGGCTCTCTGCTCGGCAGGGAGCCTGCTTCCTTCTCTCTCTCTCTCTCTCTCTCTCTGCCTACTTGTGATCTCTGTCAAATAAATAAATAAAATCTTAAAAAAAAAACCCTGATCCTTGATTCAGTTATTGGAAAATTTAAAAAAAAAAGAGAGAAATTGAATGATGTGTATTTTTATAATAAAACTTTGTGGGTAGAAATCAAATGTCTAGGCAAAATACTTGTCAAATTCCTTGCATTGTCACGAGCACTTTAGGCAGCTCTTGGGAAATATCTTTTGGTTGAATGGATGGAGAAGACACTGAACAAATTTAAAAAAAATTACCAGTGAGCCCGAAAAAGCAGAGGAAAGTCTAAGTGGAGGAAACCCTCACTTGTGCAAGATTTATTGAGTACTTACTGTGTACCAAGACCCAGTCCCAAACCTTAGAGTCATTAAGATTCTACCAAAATTTGGACTTCTTGAGTTTTCATGGCTGAAGAGGGGAGAGAAATGGTGGCAAAATGTATTTTGCCTTTATACAGTCCTCTCTCATTTTCTTACTCTTTTCTGATGAAGAAAATGAATTCTCTCTGTGTTTTGACTTAGCACTAAATCTCCAAAGACCCAGAAGCTGAAGATAGTGTCCCTACCGGAGGACAGAGTGAGGGAGCCGGAAGGGGAGGGGAGCAAGAGTCCTGAGGATTTTGGCTGCTTCCGCTCACTCCCCTGAGCAGCTGTGCTAACTTCAGAGTCATTCCCGAGTCGTTCCAAACCTTCTTTGCTCTTCCAAGGATACAGTAAAAGAGGGTAAATGATGTCCCCTCAAACTTCAAAGCAGCAAAATGTTAAGGAAATCCAAACAGATCACTTTGGTGATTGACGCAGAAGGCCAGCGTCTGGCTGCCATCTGTTTCCAATCATGAGCAACACAAGGGCTCCATATTCATCAATAGATATGTGAACCAGCTGCCAAGACAAATTTTTGCTAATAGCATATTTTTAAAGCATACACTTCCAAATTTGATGTCTAGCAAAAAGATTTTTTTTTTAATGAGAGGCTAGAAAGCCTTTTCCAGTAGAATGGAATGTAAATGTCAATTTTATGCTTATTCTGTTTCTTCACTAAAGTAAGAAAAGTTTGTCTTTGGTGATCATGCCAGTTGACTTTTCTCCTCAATGTGTGTTATTAATCACCAGCGTAACCCCGATTTGACTGAAACAGCAAAATGTGGTGTAGTCCTGTGATTAGGATATTCTTTATAGTCTCTGCCTTTAATTGATTCAAATACCAACCTGAACCTTTCTTGAAAGCAGTAGTCTCTGTCTTATACCCCATTCTCTCAGTACCTTCAGGAAAGTATTGTTAGAAATAAAGAAATGGAGGGGAGAGAGAAGAAACAAACAAACAAAAAAGCTAGTGAGAGAGAGGGAGAGAGGAATAATCACGAGGCAGTGTTGACTTGGGAAACAGAATATGTGGCTCAAAAGATTGAACAAATGCCTGTTCTTAGCACAGGGGCAGGGAGGGGGGTTGTCCTCCATCCACACAGCCAGCTACCACTTTAAAGAACAATGGGGCTTGGCTTCAATGCTGTAATTGGTTTAAGTGTCAAAATCATTTGGGATTTTGTATACCTCATTACTCTTGACTGAAGTGCAACAAGGAAATTTTAGGAGGTCGTATTTGCCTGAAATATAACAATTAAAGGAAGCTCACTTTGAATAGGGGTTTTAATATAATAGAAGTGTTTGTTAGTGATAAGATATAATAGCAATCCATAAACTCACACCGTAAGTCCATGAAACAGCGTTGACCTAAATGTAGATACATGTCTATGTCTCTGCCATGAAATGATTTCAGATAGCTTAAGCTTTCAAAATGATGGAACTTGCGCTTTCAGAATAATATAGTATAAATTTATAGACTAAGAACATAAAGTAGACTTTTTTTTCTTGATATTTTCACTTCATTATCACCTCATTAAGTGAGAAAAAAGACCACATGTCTCTAGTTCTAGATAAATCAAAAGACCCTGGGGAGAAAAATTTTAGCAATTATATAGTAAGAATTGAAGACATATGTTTATTTGAGTAATCTTTAATTTAATAGGGTACAGATTTTTTCAAAGTAACATGGTTTCAGGATGTCCTAAAAATTAAGAGTTTGGGGGGCGCCTGGGTGGCTCAGTGGGTTAAGGCCTATGCCTTCGGCTCAGATCATGATCCCAGAATCCTGGGATCGAGCCCCACATTGGGCTCTCAGCTCAGCAGGGAGCCTGCTTCCCCTCCTCTCTCTGCCTGCCTCTCTACCTACTTGTGATCTCTTTCTGTCAATTAAATAAATAAAATCTTAAAAAAAAAAAAGAGTTTGGTAAAGATACCTAAATACCACATGAATAAGTGATTTGCAATCACTTGAGAATTTTGGCATTTCAGTGCCCAGCAAATTTAAAACAACCCCTCTTCTTGTCTCAGTTCATGGAGAGCGCTACTTATTTTCATTTTATTTTTAATTCTTAATTTTATTTTAATCGCAGGGCAGTTAACAGTGTTCTATTAGTGTCAGGTGTACAACATAGTGACTCAGTATTTCCGCACATTATTCAGTGCTCATCAGCCTAGGTGTCCTCTTTTTTTTTTTTTCAAAGAATTTATTTATTTATTTGACAGAGATCACAAGTAGACAGAGAGGCAGGCAGAGAGAGAGAGGAGGAAGTAGGCTTCCCGCTGAGCAGAGAGCCTGATGCGGGGCTCGATCCCAGGATCCTGAGATCATGACCTGAGCTGAAGGCAGAGGCTTTAACCCACTGAGCTACCCAGGAACCCCCCTAGGTGTCCTCTTAAAGCCCTTCCCTGCTTCACCCATTCCCCCCACTCACCTCCCTCTGGTAACCATCAGTTTGTTCTCTATAGTCCGTTTTTTTTGTTTTTGTTTTTGTGCTTTGTCTTTTTGTTGTTGTTGTTAACTTTCTTTGTTTTGTTTCTTAAATTCCATACAGGAGTGAAATCCTATGGCATTTGTCTTTCTCTGACTTACTTTGCTTTGTATTATTCTCTCTAGCACTCTCCATGTTGTTGCAATTGGCAAGAATTCATTCTTTTTTATGGCTGAATAATATTCTATTGTATAGATTCGATACATCATTGTTATATGTTCATCTATTGATGGACCCTTGGGCAGCTTCCATAATTTGGCTCTTTAAATGAGGCTTCAATAAACATAGGGGGGCATGCCCATGTGTCCTTTTGAATTAGTGTTTTCATATTTGGATAAATACCCAGTAGTGGAATTACTGGTTCATATGGTAGTTCTAGTCTTAATTTTTTAATGAACCTCCATACTGTCTTCCACAGTGGCTTAATTATTAAAAAAAAAAAAAGAAGAAGTAATGAATTTTGATTACTTTTATGTTTAAATTTGGAGGAACTGGAAAGATATCTGTCGGGCTCTGGATTGTGCCAAGCGGGAGATGAGCTTTGGGACTAAATGTAACACCTGGCTCACAAGAAGCAATTAATAAACACTTGTTGAATCTAATAGTCCTTTTGCGGCCTGGTGATTAACAAACTGGAAATAGCTTCACGTCTGTCATGGAAACCTTCATAAACATGCTCTCTGGGGGCACCTGGGTGGCTCAGTGGGTTAAAGCCTCTGCCTTCGGCTCAGGTCATGATCTCAGGGTCCTGGGATCGAGCCCCACATCGGGTTCTCTGCTCAGCGGGGAGCCTGCTTCCCCCTCTCTCTCTGCCTGTCTTTCTGCGTAATTGTGATCTCTCTCTGTCAAATAAATAAAATAAAATCTTTTAAATAAAAACAACATGCTCTCTGTTAGAAAATGGAGGTTTTGGTCATCGTTTTTCTTGCTGTTGTTGGAGAAAATTGGGAGGCTCTCTAGGTGAAGGACTACGTGATTGCAAGGAGTGATTGCTGGTTTCCCACAGTCTAACATAAGTAGACCTCAACCCTGCCTCTGCTATTCAGGACACGGTCCTTTTGGAAAAAATGGAATCTCTGAGCTTCTGTGCCACTCGTCCTTAAAATTTCCACTGTGTTTGCAGAAGGCTTAGAACATGCAGAGTATTTGAGTAATCAGAGACGACAGCAACAGTCAAGGGCAGGCTGACCTTGTGGAGATGGCTTTTGTCACTGCCAATGGAGAGAGGATTGTGGCTCACCCACCGGGAACTTCCTTCTGAAGCAGGGTAACTACCAAGCTAAGAAATTCCTTCTCCCTTGCAAACTCAACTGAGAACATTCTGAGGCCAAAGGAGGTATTGGAAAAGTGTGGGAGTGGGACAGGAGGGGGTAAAACAGCGCCCCAATGGTGCTGGCAAAATCTGTTTCCACATTGTGTGGGGGACATGTTTGTGTATTGTTTTAGGGAGTGACAGTCATCACCCAGTAGCGCGGCTGACTGAGGTGGTGCCATCCTTCTGAACACTGAGACAGCCGCTGGGTGTGTTTGATCAGCCGTTGGCCACCCAACAAGGCTGCTTTCCTGCAATTGTAACAGAACCAAAGGGGGGAGTTCACCCACCCAATGTGTGCAAGCCACTAAAAATGGACGCTGAGCTTTTGAAGTGAAGAAAGACAGGCTGTTCACTGGTGTGGCACTGCTCAGGAGAATGGGGAGCTAATGCTTACAAGTCTCGAACTCCTTGATGGCTTGCTGGTGAGGGTTTTCAAGGATAAACTTGGAGGCAGGGATCTCCTGAGCAGGCGGTCCTGTTTGATGGGAGGCCCACGAGGTCATGTGAGCAGATGTTACTTAATAACTTCTGATTCCACTTTGTCTGGTTTCTTGGAGGCCTGTTTCATCCCCAAATGCTTGGAATTTGAAAAATATCTTTATTGTACATCTGATGATTATATCTTAAGGGCAGTGCTGATTAAGTGTTTGTCTTACAGATTGCCCTAAATGGTAACCAACCCCTTGAGCCGAGGCCTGTGTGTTCCTTGGCCTGCACGGCAGTGCCCGTGGGCAGTATGGCCTCCAGTGTTCGTTTTTCTGTGTGAACTGACAAGATGGGACACTGTGTTCACAATTGGGTGTGACCTGCCAAAGAATTAGGAAGGTTTAGGCGAAGTCTGCAAATCATTTTTAATGCTTGTAGCAATATAACCATTAGTACAGGGATTATCAAATTTTAAGTATCTGAGGGTCATCTGGGAAGATTTTTCAAAATGCATCCTGGGGACGCCTGGGTGGCTCAGTCAGTTAAGTGCCTGCCTTCAGCTCAGGTCAGGATCCCCTGGTCCTGGAATCCAGCAGAGTTGGGCTTCCTGCTCAGTGGGGAGTCTGCTTCTCCCTCTCCCTCTTCCCCTCCTCTGCCTGCTCTCTCTCTCAAATAAATAAGTAAAATCTTAAAAACAAAACAAAACGCATTCTGGGAACTCAGTCCAAGAGTTTTGGATTTAGAAGGTCATGGGAGAAGTCCCCCCTTTAAGCAAACTGTCCAGGTTATTCTAAGACCTGTTGGCTTATACCACACTTTAAGATACTCAGTATTATAAGCATCTTCTTCAATAAAAGCCATCTGACATCTGAAATGCCACTAAAGTAATTGTGCTGGGCTAAGTTTGAGAACAAAGAATTTGATTTGCAAAAAGAAAACTGTCTTTATGGGCACTGGGTGGCTCAGTCAGAAGGCAGAAGCCTCTGCCTTCGACTCGGGTCATGATCTCAGGGTCCTGGGATCGAGACCCACATTGGGCTCTCTGCTCAGCGGGGAGCCTGCTTCCTCCTCTCTCTCTCTCTGCCTACTTGTGATCTCTGTCAAATAAATAAATAAAATTTAAAAAAAAGAAGAAAGAAAAGAAAACTGTCTTTGGTTCACATCATTTCTAGGGACTGCCCCACCCCCAAACTGAAGAGGAATAAACATAATTCAATAAAAAATTCTTTTTAAAACTATTTTTAAGGATGGGAATAGATTTAGAAGACAAGGTCTTTATAATATAAATTTTAATCATGACAAAATGATAGGTCATTTAAAAAATTAATTAGCTATTGAAAAGAGGTTTACTCACTGAAACTAAAAATTGCATCACCACTCAAATATTTAAATCTAGTGAGAAATACTAAAAACCCATACCATTATTTCTATATACCTCTCTCCCAAAATTTATAATTGAAAGGTTAGTTAAAAAAAAAAAGAAATCACATCAAGACGAACTGGTTTTTATGGAAAACATAAATATTCAAAAGTAACATTAGAGTTAAGAAATGCAAGTTATTGAATAAAATAGAAAACATCTATTTCAATTCATAAGAGGGAAAATTGACACAGAAGTCAACAAAAGTAATTTTGGCATGGGTCTTCACAATGACAAGTCAGTATTTTGTAGAGTCAAGTATTTTTTCCTGGACAAGGTGAAATACATATTTTAACCACTTAGAAGTTTAGTCGATATGTTTTGTTTTGTTTTGAAAATTTTATTTTATTTATTTGTCAGAGAGAGAGCACATACAGTCAGGGGGAGCGGCAGGCAGAGAGAGAAGCAGACTCCCCACTGAGCAGGGAACCACATCTTGGGATGTGGGGCTCCATCCCAGGACCCCGGGATCATGACCAGAGCTGAAGGCAGATGCTTAACCGACTGAGCCTCTCAGGCATCCCTGTTGTGTGTTTTATAAGTACCCCCGTGTGTACCGGTCTGCATCAGTGTTGGTGTAGAACGTGGTGGAAGTGTGAAGAAGGAACAAAGAAAGAAGGCCAAATGGAAGAATGTTCATATTAACTGAATGACAATGAAGGAAGGCACCTGAGCTAGGACCTCAGACCAGCCAATGTGAACTTGTGAAGAAATTTCGGTGAGATGAGCGGTAGGTGTGGTGGTTGCACAGCCATACACAAACCCTTCTGGAGAATGGAAGCAAACATCTGGATCATTTGGACCCAAAGAAGCCTTGAGTTTCCCCAGATTCTGGATTACTGGCAAGAGATCAGGGGAGTGTTCCTTTAGCTCTTCGAGCCTGTCTTTGCTCCTGGCCATTGAAGCTAGGAACCCCCACCTCCTTCATTGTCTGAGTGGATTCAAGGCGGTTGCAGGAGTGCCAAGCACATGAGGGCTTCATCTGTCAGTGCTGTCATTGTTAGGAACTCCTTTCCGTGTCAACACCTTTTATTCCCATGTGGTAGCTTTGAAAGGGCAGGCCCCGAGGCCCCTCATAGAAGCTCAGGCTCTGAGGGTGTTAAAGATCATCTCTGTTCCAAGCCCTCCCTCTTCCTTCAGTGCCAGGTCACACAGCCTTGTGAGAGTTTAAAGGAGTTCAAAGAAGTCTTAAGATCTGGCACCTTCCTAAGGGATATTTTTAAAACAATTGTTTAGCATTTATTTGGGAATTTTAAAATTAGAATGGCAGTGGAAAGCCTAATATCCACTTCTCATACTTGGTGGCCTGGCTTTGGGCAAGGCCTTTAGCATAGTTTTGCAATTTACCACTTGAGTGATCAAAGTTAACTTCTCCTGAGGTGAATGGCAAGACTTACTGCTTCCACCTAAGTTCTTTTGTGGCACTAAATCAATGAATACAAGCTAACCTTCGAACAGGAGCAGTAATTAATCAGTAATTAACATTATGTAATGAATTTATAAATCCCTAGGTCTTAGAGTTTGCATGCCCCAGTATTTCGAATTTGCTCAGCATCCCAAAACTAGGCAGTTTAGTGTTTCCTTGTTAAACCAATCTAATGCCATCTACCCTTTAAAAAAGGTTAATTTCTTATATCCAAGTGAGGTTACATCTTGGTAGTATCTTTCTCGATGGCCCCTAATAGAAGCTCAGGCTTGGAGGGTGTTAAAGATCATCTCTGTTCCAAGCCCTCCCTCTTCCTTCAGTGCCAGGTCACAGCCTTGTGAGAGTTTAAAGGAGTTCAAAGAAGTCTTAAGATCTAGCACCTTCCTAAGGGATATTTTTTAAACAATTGCTTAAAAGTGAGGTTTAACAAGTGAGGTTACATCTTGGTAGTATCTTTCTCGATGGCCACCCAAACAGATTATATCACAGATGAAACTGTCCTTAGGGTTCTCTGAGAACAAGATTTATAATGGACAGAGATCCTGACAGCCTGATTTTGCCCCACAGACCAATTCATCATCATCTCTGTGACCGCCACAGCCAGCGGAGGTCGGACGTGGACCGTAGGATGCAGGCTAAAGGACGGGAAGAGTTGTGTAATCAACTAAGTGTTCAGGGCAGAGCCAACAAAACTCAATTTTTCTGGACAACCAAAAGTTGCTATAAATTGTGTGGGTAGGATCTATAGATAATCGCCACCCTTCTCCCCTCTGCTTTGCCTGTCTAAACATTGTGAAATAACTACTTGATAAATTCAACGTTCATATTGGCACACACAGAGATAGACAGGAATGACTGCTCATTTCAAAATTTATCAATCCAATATAAGCAGTAATCAAACTCCAAAGGAGAATGCTTAAAACCGTTCCTGTTTAAGATTCACAATCGCATTTAACTTGCCTAATTTCAACCCACACACTTCTGGAGCTCAGTACAAAAACACTTTTGGTCTATATTTAAAATAATGTGTCACCTGCCAAACTATTCAAATATCTAATTTAAAAATATACTCTGCTGAAATTACAGTTTTGATATAAACTCCAGATTCATTACTTGCACAATTAACTTGGGTCTCTTTCCCCCTACACCACATATACAACACACACAACATAAATGCTAGAAAACAGTCTAGAAAACACAGAATAGAAAACATGTTTATTTACTATGTCAGGGTAAATAAACCTGATTAGTTAATGGAAAACAATTATTTTAGAATGTATAGTTTTCTTTAAAAGTAAAATTTAGGTATCTCTTAAAGACACACAAGGTCCACCTGTCTCACATACGGCATGTGCTAAAATAGACACAATTCTTCAGCCATGTCATGGTGGCCAAATGGCATAAATTCTTCAGATGCCAAACTTGGCTAAAATAGCAACAGTAAATCTCACTGGACTGAGTGAAGGGAGGAAGAGAAGAGAGAAGAGAAAGTGCAATATATTAAAAAAGGTCCAGTTTTTTCATGTTGCTTTATGACCTAAGGGAAAATTTATAACTCTCCTTAAGCTGCAACTGCAAAAAGGAAATTGATTTGTTTTAAAAACTAAAACAAAAACCACCCAGCAGTTTACATAACTGGGGCTGAGGCTTTTTGCCTTTATATCAGTGTCCCTACTGTCACCACATCAGCTTTGGGCCACACAAATTTTACTAAATGCACTTGGTGGTTGTGTCTAAAAATGTGATCATTCAAGAAATGTACAAGGAAAAGAAGGTGGAAAAGCAAAAGAACAAGTAGACTATGTAACAAAATTAAAAATGATGTCAGTTAAGTTAAAAAAAGAACATCCAATTATTAACATACATATTTTCACTTTTGTGCAATATTCGAAGGATTCTTTTTCAATCTTTGAATTTAACTTGCTTTTGAAAAATGACTTTACTGAAATATAATTCATATGCCCATTTACTGGAATAAAATCCATATGCTCATTTAATGTATATAACTTTGGACACCTGGGTGGCTCAGTCGGTTGAGCGTCCCAGTCTTCGTTTTGGCTCAGGTCATGATCTCATGGGTTGTGGGATCAAGCCCCACATCAGGCTCCATGCTCCGTGGGGAGTCTGCTTGAGATTCTCCCTCTCCCTCTGTCCCCCCCCAAAGTGTGCTCACTCATTCTCTCTCTCGCCCCAATAAATAAATAAATCTTAAAAAAAAATAAAGTGTTTAACTCAAAGATTTCTAGTGGAGTTGTATAACTACCACCTTAATCAATTTTTCATCACGCAAAAAAAGAACCCTCTTTTTGTTAGCAGCAACTCTTCATTTCTCCCAAACCCCTAGCCCTAGGAAACCACTAATCTACTTTCTGTCTGTATAGATTTGCCTATTTTGGACATTTTATATAAATGGACTAATACAATACATGGTCCTTTGTGACTGGCTTTTTTCACTCTGCATAATATTTTCAGAGTTTGTCCATGCTGTCATAGACATCCATATGTCATTCCTTTTTACAGACAAATAATATTTACAGCCATAATTTCCCCCTAAGCACAACTCCAACTGCATCCAATACAGTTTTGACATGTATTGTCATTGTCTTTGATATCAAAGCATTTTCTGAGTTCCTTTGTAATTTCTTCTTTGACCCATTGATTATATAGGTGTGTATTAATTTTCATGTTTCCAAATTTCTTTTGTTATTGATATCTAACTGAATTCCATTGTCATCAGAGAACATAACTAGAATGACTTCAATCTTTTTAAGCTTGATGAGGCTAGTTGAATGTCCTAAGCATGTGGTCTATCCTGGAGATGGCTCCACATGCTCTGAAGAAGGTGCATTCTGCGGCTGTCTTATAGGGTCTTCCTGTGTTCTGCTAGTGTTTTATAGATGTCTGTTAAGTCTGCTTGGTATATGTTATGTGTTGTTCAGGTCTTGTATTTTCTTGTTGATCTTCTGACTAGTTGTTCTGTGCTTTGCGAGGAGGGATATTGAAATCTCCACCTGTTGTTGAATTTTCTATTCCTCTCTTCAGTTCTACCCATTTTTGCCTCATATAATTTGGGGCCGTTATTTTATTTTTCATTATAAAATTTTTTTCTCACTTGATAATATTTCTTTGCCTAAATTCTTATGAGGTAATTTTCAGGAAGTCTTGTAAGAGACTCTGAGATGACAATTATTTTTAAGGATCCATCCCCTGATGGGGCTTTTATTGACACATTACAATATTTTACATATATTAACAGGTTTAATCCTCCTAACAAGTTTTGTTTGCATTTAACAGCTGAGGAAAGTGAATCACAGAGAAGTTAACTTGCCTAAACGCATACAGCAGGTGGCTGCAGAGTACCTCATTGCCTCTAATTCTGAAAGTTCAGATTCCTCCCTCTGCCCCATTCCCAGAATGCTGCAGTCAAGCTTATACCTCCAGAGAGTACCTGGGAAGCAACTTCTCTGGAGGGTATCGCCAACCCCAGAGAAAAGATCCAAAGATACTGACAGGGAGGCTCTCTAAAGAAATGACTGAGCCAGATCACCTTACAGTAAAGTCCAATCAACAAGTTCTACCCCTTACTTAAAGTTTCAATCAACTTCTCGTCACACAGTGGAGGATCACAAGACATCTACAGAAAGCCTCTCAAATGAAGGACAGAGACCAAAACACAGGAAAAAGCAACTTGGAGGAGTGATTATTCAAAGATGTAAAAACTTAAAAGACAACGTATCTTTTGAGAAATAAAATACAGGCTACAAAAAGGCCAGAGTATGAAAAGAGCTTTTGCGAACTCCAGCCTGGTGGTAGAAATAATAGCTCTTCTTCATAGAAGAGTTGGAAGATAAAGTTGAAATGAAGCAAAAAGATTAAGATGAAAAATAGAAGAAAAACAGTAGGAAAATTAGACAACCGGTATAGGAAGTCCAACATCCAAACAGGAGTAGCTCCTGAAAGAGAGATCAGAGAAGGGATGGAATTACCAAAAAAATAATATTTTAAAAATTTTCAGGGGTGAAGGATACAAATTTCTAGTTTGAAGGAATCCATTATGGAACCAGCTGAGTCAATGAAAATACATTTACACTAAGGCCTATGGTTATAGATTTTCAGAATACTGGTGATGCGGTAAAGTTTCTTTCACTAGTTTAAATATTTTTAACCTATTCTCTTACCACTTGTGTGGTCTTTGAGAAGTCCACTGTAGGTCCTAGCATTGTTCCCCGATATGTACAGTGCCTCCAACTCCTCTTCTTCCAAAGTTTTCTCTTTGTCTTTGATTTTCTGCAGTTTGAAAGGATTTACCTAGGTATAGATTTTTGGTATTTATCCTGCTTAGATTATCACGCTTCCTGGATCTGTGGTTTGGTATCTGTCATTAATTTTGGAAAATTCTCAACTGTTATTACTTCAAATATTTCTTTGGCTCCATTCTCTCTTCTATTCTGGCATTCTAAGTATGTGTATGTTATACTGCTTGAAATGTGCCACAGGTCTTAGGTATTCTGCTATCTTTCTCATTCTGTTTTCTATTTGAATTTCTGTTTAGAAGATTTTATTGACATATCTTCAAGCTCACTGATTGTTTCCTTAGACCATGTTTGGTCTGCTGATGTGCCTATCAAAGGCATCCTTCACTTCTGTTGCAATGTTAATTCCTAGGATTTCCTTTTGATTCCTCATTAGATTTTTCCATCTCTCCATTGCCAATCAGTTATTGTTTTTTTTCCACTAAAGTCCTTAACATGTTAATCATATTTATGTTAAATTCCCTGATTGGGAATTCCAAAATCTATGTCCTATTGGTGCCTGATGCTTGGTTGGTCTCTTCAGACTGTTTTTTTCTTGCCTCTTAGCATATCATGTAATCTTTTACTGAAAGCTACATGGGATGCATTATGTAATAGAAACTGAGGTAAGATGGCTTTTTGTGTGAGGTTTATGTGACTCTGGCTAGGAGTTGGGCTACATTTAATGTTTGCTGTAGCTGTAGGTACCAGAGGCTTCAAATTCCTCTCGTGGCCTTGTTTTTAACTCTCCATTGTCTTTGAGTTTCCCTAGTAAGTTCTTCTTAAATAGAATCTGCACCTTCCAGCTCTCTTTCAGCTGCATTCACTATTATTATACTGAAGCTGTGATGATGTGGTGGTAGGATATGAGGAGGAGAAGCATTCATAATATGAAGATGAAATCTCAGTCTTCCTTTCAGTGGGCCTGTGTCCCTGTGTCCCTGTGGTCTCAAGTGTTTCCCAGCATTCCTGTTTCCTCAGAAATATGTCTCTCCCTCCTCTTCCCCAGCAACCCCTCCCCTAGCCTTGGTTGAGATAGGGATGCAGGAGGAGGCTGACATTAGGTAACTTCCTTTCCCCCTGGGGTGAGATAAGTCTCTGATAAACTCCTGCCCCCTGGAAAACAGCCCTTTTTCATGCATTTCAAAATGGTTTCTTTTACTTTCCCCCCTGCCAGAGACACAGGAGAATTTTTCTTGGCTCTTCACCACAAGAACTGGGTGGGGTTCTTAGAGATACAACCCCTGAAAGTGTGGAGACCCTCCCTAAGACCGTGGGTACCCAGGAATTTCTAACTCTTATGTTAGTCAGAGTTTGTCAAAATTGCCATTTAAGTGTCCTACAGTTTATGGGTGGTAGGTAAATTGATTTCAGCTGTGATTTTCTGTATTTCTTGTCTCTTCAAACTTCAATGTGGCAGTTTGCTCTATGTCCTTGATTCTCTGATAGGTCCAAGAAAAGTTATTGATTGTCAGTTTGTTTAGCTTTTTTTCCTTTTTTTTTTTTAAGATTTTATTACTTTATTTGTCAGAGAAAGAGAGAGAGCCATGAGCAGGGAGGAGGGGCAGTGGGAGAAGGAGAAGCAGGCTCCCCGCTGAGCAGGGAGCCCGATGCAGGAGCTTGATGCCAGGACCCCAGAAACACAACCTGAGCCTAAGGCAGATTCTTAACCAACGGAGCCACCCAGGTACCCCAGCTTTTTTCTTATAAGGATGGGAGTGATGAATTGTAAGCTCTTTATATGTTAGGGTTGAAACCAGAAGTTGAAAATTTTCTAAAAGCTTCTAGAAAAGAGCGGAAAAATAGTCACATAGGAAGATCAGGAGCCAAAATGACATCAGGGTTTCTCACAGCAATGTTGGAAGCTTGGCAATAATAGGGCTATGTCTTCAAAAATCCTGAAGGAAAATATCCAACCTAAAATTCTATATTTTGCCAAACTATCAATTGAGTATGAGCATAGAATAAAAATATTTTTAGAAATTTTTAGATATACAGCTACTCAAATCTTTCCCTTCATCACCCTACCCTTTCTCTGGAAAGCTGCTATGCTTAGAATAGTGAAATAAAACAAGAAAGACCAGCAGCCAATGTTGAAAAATGAGTTCCTGATAAAAAATACAACCAGGCATCATTGGTTGGAATGCTGAGCATACCCCTCTCCAAAATCCTCCAACCAGGACAGTCCCTGTGGCTATGAGTCTTAGCTACAACCTTGGTGGTCTGACATGTCCAAGTACACCCTTTTCTTGCCCTCGGCTTTGCCTTTATGCCTAAGAAAGCACCATTTGTCATGAATAAAGTGTAAAGAGAAAGAGGGGGGAAAAAAACAAAAAAGAAAACATGGGTACTGCAGTCTTTTCATAGTCTTCTGGAACTTTTAAACTTTTTAGATTATATGTATATAAAACTTACAAAAATTAAAAAAAATACTTACATGTAAGAAGATGAATTCTAACTGTAGACTGGTTGAGAATTACTTGGTGACATTAACTGATATCACCTCAATTAATTCTAATCTGGAATGTTTGGTGTTTACCTGATGGAGTGAGCATAAAAAGAGGCAAAGAGTTTTAATACAAATTTTTTTATTTTTGTATTGCAAGTGATGAATACTTATAAACTAACCTTTTTAAAGTTGACCATAAAAGGCACTATATAAATGGTTACACTGTGGCATCACCAATATAACACCTTTTGGAAAATAGAAACAAATAAGTGAGGTCATTGTGAGAATAGGTGCTTCTGGTTTTGTTAAAAAAAAAAAAGTCTAGCATCAATATCTTAAGCAGATTCAAAAATGCTGTGTGTCAGACTTGGTGTGCTCTGGAAACCACGAAATGACTCTGGCCATGACAAAGGCATTGACAATAAAGATTCAAGTGAAGAGCCTAAAAATATTATTTCATGAAATGAGTGAGTAGTACAAAGAGGGCATTATTAAATTAATCTATTGTTTCATGTAACATATGGTTTTAAATTCATATGGGAACTAAATTAAATATTCTAAGTAAAATAAAATGAATTAGCTTTCAAACTGTTTCCCAGTAACATGTTTCATTTTCATTGAGGAGGTAGTAATAAATGAAAGCAAGAAACACCTGAGGGTCATTCCTCAAATGCTGAGGCCATGATTTCGTATTTGTATCTCATGCCCAGCTTACTAAGGAAGTCCTTTGCCTTCCTCTCTGCCATATCACCCTGTTTCTTCCCTTCACGGCATTGATCACTAACCACTATTTTCCTGTTTATTTGTTGGTTCGCAAGCTTAAAGTCTACCTCCCTCATGAGAATGGAAGCCTGACGAAAGGAGGGACCTTGGTGTCCTACAACTGAATGTCTCCAGAAAGTTACCCAATCAGTGCCTCCCAGATCACAGGCATTCAGTCAAAATTAAATCCATGAAGAGTGAATCACGAGCATCTGGTAGACCCAGTAGAAAATGTGGATTAATTCAGTTTTCCTCACAAATCTGGGGTCATCTGATCACTGGGAGAAAAAGAGCCTTCTTGCCAAACAATTCTTGCAAGGAATAGAGTTAATGGTAATCACGGATGTTGAAATCTTCCTAGTCATTAAACAGAATCATAGCAGGGTTGTAGCTATTAGCAGCCTTGGTCCTGTGGGAAAATTCTCAAGACCTTATATAACCCTCTTAGTTACAGAGAAATGTGGTTCACTAAGCAGCTACTGCATGAGGTTGGGCACAATAGAGGAACTAAAGTAAACATGATAATAAAAATGGTGTTATGTATTCAAAAGCACAATAATTATTGGTTTACTCATTTACCTCAGTAGGACATTTTGTTCTATTATCACTTTGAAGCCAGATTAATTCTAGTTTCACTTTACTTGAAACCCTTTGATGGCTCTGCACTGACTACAGAACACACCAGAATCTTTAGCATGGAATATGAGTCCTTCCATAATCTGGCTGGTTTCCTCTCTCCCAGTATCTGGTTTCTCTCTCCCTAACCAAGGCTCCAGCGGAAGCAAACAGCTTCTAATTCCCTGAATAACCCAACCACTGTTTCATCTCTCAATGTCTCTCTCACTGTGCTCTCTCTGCTTAGGAAGCCCCCCTCTCCAGGCCTACTCAGTGGTCTCTACCCATTGGTTAAGATTCTATGGAAACTTCTCGAGCCCTCTCTTCCAGGAGAAGTGACCAATTCCTCCTTCAGGAGCAGCCTCTACTCTCACGTGCAGCCCTCATATTGGGCCTGGACCACTGCGGCTCCCAAAACTACATTTCCTGTCACTCTTCCCATTATTTACTCCACACACACTGGAATCCTTACAGTTCTTCAAAACCTTCATTCTCATTTGCCAGGAGTAAAAAATGTTCTCCCAGATATTTATACAGTATGTTCCCAACTTCATCTAACTGCACAAACATCTCCCCTTGTAGGAGAAGTTGTCTTTAACCACTCTACCCAAGAACAATCTCTTCCCTTCCACTTTCTAAATACAACTACCTCCTTTCCAGCCCTTTTCCTTACCTCATTTTCTCCTTGTAGTACTGATCTAGCATTATATACTTAGTGATGATATGTCTTCCTTCGAGAACGTAAGCTCTGTGAGGATGGGTCTTTGTTTTGTTCACTGCTGTACATACTGGTGAATGAATGAATGACACCTGTGACATTTTATAACGTGAACTGGTTTGAGACCTGTCTTCCTTGCTAGATGGCAGGGGTTACAGCCAATTCCTCTTGGAAATTCTTCAGCTCCTTCCTGGCACAAAGGAACTTCTTATTCCTTGTATGACCAGAAGATGTCAAGCATAAATTACCTGTAACAACAGTTCCCAACAAAGGGACTCTGAACCCACATATACTACCTAAACTGAAGAATACAACCATACCTCCATAATTCCCTTTACCTAAAATTCTTGGGACCAGATGTCTTTCAAAATTCCGAATTGTCCACTCCATAGTAGAGCCCTCAGTAGAGCCTAGGGCAGTACCCCGTAATCAAACACATTTGAAGCTTTGCACCAAGACATGCTAAGAGTCCTACAGAGTTTGATAAATAATGCTCAAGTCAGCTTTTTCTGTCAAGTGACTGTCAGGATACATTTTAAGAGTTTGGAATTTTGGAATTGTGTACACAGGGCTGTGGACATGTACTGGCACAGCGAGATCTCTATCTCTGTGCTGAAATAGGTTCCCTACATTCTAGAAAGATACCACTGATTTCACATGTTAGTTAAAAACATCTATTTTTCTTTTCCCAGTAGCTACCATTTACTGTTTGTCAGCCTTTGTGCTAGGCTCTTTAACTTTGGAGGCAAAAACTGTTTGTCCTATTTTATGAATAAGGAAGCTAAGGTTTAGAGAGAGGATTAGTGTGTTGTCCACACAGCTAGGCAATGACTGAGCAAGAGCCACACTGAAACTGTCTCACAATTAAAGGCCATACTCTGGACAACCTGACCATCTTGAATTCATACAGTGCAAGATAAAAATTCTTTAGTCTTGTCAAGCTCCTTCTTAATGTTGAGCCAAAGGAAAGTCTCTATGATTCAAGTGAATGTAAAATTCCTCAGGCTAAACATTTCTCATTATAAAAAAAAGGCTGGCTGTATGTAGCCAACATTTACTGATATTTGTGTAGTGGAAGAACTGATTTTCTCAGCTAAACCAATGTCTTACACATTTGCAATGAAAGATCAAGTGATTCCAGATAATTAAAATATTACATAATTACATTAACTTGCCTTGATTCCTTGTGCAGAACCATAATCCAAGGTCTACTATTCCCTGACAGAGGAGAGTAGGACTGATAGAAGGGAACAGTCAAAAAAGGCACTAATGTAGATCATATGTACATTTTTACACTTATCTTTTTTCAAGAACATCTTAGCTAGTTGAATTTTCTTAAGCCAGGTGGAAGTTAACAAAATGTATTTGTGATGACCAAATTTTGAAAAATTTTTTGAATTACCAAATATAGTAATGACATTTTGGCAATGAGTCAGTTGTATAAGAACAATAGAGCTATTGAAAAAAAAAATCTCTGCATAGAGTTACAGCTTCAACTGAAGACACCCTTATGTGAAAGCCTCAAATTATGAAATGTAGTGTAGCAAAAATACAACACATTCATTTTATGGTACAAAAGCAGATAATATGGACATGAAGATTAAGAAATGAAAATAACATATACACTAAAAACATCACAACAGAAACAGGCTTTATTTCAACCAGACAAGTGAGAACTTCCATTAACATCAAGTTCTTCAAGACTTGAAGATATGGCAATTAAAGATGGTGCTCAGGAGGCAGAAAAGGAAAGATTAGTCATGGAAGAATTGCACTGCCTGCAAAAATCTCTTTCAACAATATGCTCAATTCAAAAGATTAATCAGTTCTAAATCATCAGACCTCATGCGTTTCAGTATTTGTACAAGACTCTCATTTGAAAGTTACCCATCAGTTCTAATGACATCTTTCAAAAAAGAAAAAAAAATATGTATAGATAGATCAGTATCATGATTTTTTTTTAAATATTAGAAACTGGGATTGAAATACAGTTTTCAGTTTGAAATATTTCAAATGAAAAAATGTTATTATTTAAGATGCCTTGTTACAAAGCTCCTATGTACACACGTGTACAAAACAAATAGGTATTATTACCTGACACCTCAACCCGTGAATTCTCCCCCATCTCCCAATGTGAACAGTTATCTACTGGGAGACTTTACCTGGGAAGTTCCAAAGTCCTGCATAAGGATTTGCTGCCACTCATAGGCTGGGCATGAGCAAGGACATTTCATCAGAGAAACATTTCAATTTAATATAACCTAACAGAAAATAAATCCAACAAAACATTGCATATTCATAAGGGGTAAGACAAAATTGCATATCATTTTCAACTTTTGCCTAACTCATAAAATTCGTGAACACTTTCAGAGTTTTCTCCTCAAGGGCACTTTCGAGAGCTTTTGATCTCGTGCTTAACTTCGTATGGAGTTGGTCAGCACCTTGATTGATACGAACAACTAGGTTAAAGAAAGGTATTGAGAAGGAGAGGGAGTCATTTGAGGACAGAAACAGGGGGAAGGACTTTCTTTCTCCATAAGACATTCCAACAGAAAAAAAAAAAACAACGAGACAAAAAAAGGTATATAAACAAACAAACAAAATCATGTTCACAGTACAACATGCCAGATTTGTAGTTTCATTTGAAACCAACAGCAGATCATGAAACGTCATGAAGAATATAAGTAAAGGTAGAATCTCCTAGAGTCATTACTAAATGAAGTTAAAATTACCACACAGATCAGTAAACCCCAGAAGAAAAATAAACAGCACTTACATTTCAGGTCCTTCTTATACATCATTCAACTTTTCAAGGTTAATGCATAAAATTCGTAGGTTTGGCCTCGCTGCACAAATGTGTGTGTGTTTTTTTTTAAAAATACCATATACAGAAAAAACTCTTGTATTCCCCATTTTGAATCATTAGCTCAAAACCCAAGAGTAAAAGATCAGCTAGAATGATTTTAAATTATTTACAAATCCAGCAGGTTCATCTGCCGTAATGGCTTGGCTTCCGTCCCACAGCGGCATCTCCCTCCTCTGGCAGCAGCTCTGACTTCTCTGTTCTCCCAGAAGGCTCTTCCACCCGCCGTTCATCACTACTGGTCATCAGTCATCTTGAACAGTTCCAGCAGTGCCCCAACAGCTCCGAAATAACCCTACAAGAGCAATGGGAAAATGTGCCTGCAATGATCTCTAAACAGCAAAATGCTGTGTGTTGAATACTTCTAGGAATGCTGCCCCCTAAGTAAGAAAACCTTAAAACCTGAACTCGACCACGCACCGTAGAATAATAGTCATGATATTTATTAGATACACCTATTTTTCTATCTTAACTATGTTAACCGATGTAAATAAAGCGCTTAGGGAAACATCTGGCACCCAGTCGGACTACACGAGGGCTGCTGTTGTTAGAATTACAATGACTGCATTTTAACCTGTGCCAGGGCAAAATTCATACTATGACTCCCATTTTACTGAGGAGAAATGGAAGGTAATAAAGTGAATTTCCCTTTCCGGGTCACACACTTGTGCCAGGGCTCAACCCCAAATCTGTCGGACTTCAAAGTTGTACGTCACTGGTGAGAACTCTTAAGCTTCCCTTAGCAGAGCTTGGAAAGGCAATTTAATCAACCAGAGCTGCCCTATGCTCATCTGTAAAATAAGAGCCCATATTTCTGTGGAAGTGAAAGCAACCAAAAAATAGAAATTTTTAGAGAACTTGGTTTCCAAAAGGTCTGAGACTCCACTCCTGTTGCCCGACTCAAGGGGTCACCAACTCAAACGGGTGGCGGCATGCCAGGACTGGCAGTTCTGTGACAGGATCTCTGCTTCGGCTGCTGCCAACTAACATTTATTGAGGCCTCATTAGATCCTAAACAATTGTTCTAAGCACTTTACATGAATTTACTTATTTAATCTGCACGATAACCTTATGAGACACGATAACCTTATCACCCCACGTTACAAAGGCTAAAACAAAGACGGAGAGGTAGAGTCATTGTCTAAGGACTCCTTGTCAGTCAAGAGACGGTGTCTTATCTGCTTGGCTGATGACTTCTCCATCCTGTTGAATGAATGAGACGCTGGGAGTGAGGACTCCTGACCTGAGGCAGGGCAGGAAAACCGCCGCACCAGCGCCTTCCAAAAGTTCTCTGTCCGCAGTATCCTCCGGGAAGGCCTGTCTACGGCAGAGTGAATTTAAGAACACAGAGCCTCTTCTGAGAGATCTTTACAAGGGGCTATAAAAATGCTCCACTTTCATTGGCCATAAAGACTTGAGTTATACGCAAAGTCAAGCCACGATCCACAGTGCCTAGGTCTGTACTAACTAATGTGACTGTGTTTTCACCTACAGAAGTGAGTTTCCCCAAAACGTGGGGTATCACTCCCTATTTTACCATCAACTAATTCCCCATGTGACCTCGCGGATGGCTTTTTAGTTCCTGATGGCTCTCCGAGTTTGTTTTCTGCCTTAGTTGAAGAGAATCTGGACTTAGGGTTGCCAGATAAAATATAGATAAATGCCAGATAAAATAACGGTGCCCTGTATTTTTAAATCACTAAATATGGCAACTCTAGCTGAACTTGAACAGTGGTTTTCTTATTTCATTTTAATTGCTTCTTTAAAGCTGCGGTGCTTTTTCCTTTTTCAAACAAAATCTTATCTGAAAATGATAAATAAGTAGGTAAAAAGGAAGGTGCTCTGGTTAGGAGAGGGGGATGAAAATTCTGGTACTCCATTCCTCACCCCCCAAAGTTCTATCACTCCATGCTTTAAGTCTGCTTAAAAAAAAAAAAAAATCAGGCTTTCTTTAGTATTATGTTTAAGTATTAAGTTCTATCACTGGGCCTTAACTATTTAGTATTTAAGTTCCTACTGTTTTATCTGCTTTAAGAAAACAAAATGTGGGCTTAGGAAACTCTAAATTTAACTTAAAAATACATGGGCAACTTTTCAGATAAATAATTTGGTTTGAAGATGAGAAAAATGCCAGAGTAGTTATTCATTACAAGTTTGTGATATTTGTTCTCTCACAGTTTTTTCTACTACAATATATGCCAGAGATCAGATACCAACCCCCACCCCCAATCTCGTGATAAATAAACAGTTGCTCTCTACAGTACTGATTTTAAAGAAGGTGGCAGAGGAGATAGGGAAAAGAGAGGAAGGTCCTCACTTACTCTTGGAAACCTGATTTATAGGATTGTAGAAACTCGACAGAAGGGGCTCTCTCAAGTAACTGATATTCACATCCTCTGCGGAGAGACTGCTAATGTCTAAGGACACCAGCCTCTCTGGGCCACCAGGCTGCTCTTAGCAGCCCCAGCACTTCTGTTCTCACCAGTGCAGTCATCTGTTTGCCAAGAGTCAGCTGTGTTTATCCTCAGATTTGTTTATGACAGTTTTATGTTAATGTCATAATCTAAGTTAATTATATATCACCTAAACCAATGAAAAGAGTACAAAATAAATCGGTCACTTCTTTGAAAATCCAGTTAAATTCTCAAGAAAGATTGAAAAAGGCAGTCACAAACCATTACTCTCTGCTTAGGTGGATACCACAAATGAAAGGTTGAAGGGAAAATCTAGGATTATGTAACCACGGTGCTTCATGGGTATCTTTAACTTCCTGATCCATTTTAAAGAAATAAATCAGAAATCAAAGGAGGCATATAATACTTGTGGATTTTGAAAAAAAAAAGGTTAACAGCAGAACTCCTGGTCAAAAATAGCCCTTAGTCCTACATCAAAGAAACTGGTGAGTGAATGAACATTTATTATGTTTTATGTTACAATAAAATGGGTAAAGTAGAGAGATTTTTTTTTAACAATTACCCATTTCAGCTGATTTTTTTTTTAATTAACCAGCTACCAGTCCTAATTGCTGGAGAAGAAAGTTTCTATTTTATATAGTTCTTCTTTATCCTTTGTATAAATGCAAAGTTTAAATGGCAACTCTTTCTACTTGACCAATTTTAAAACTGAGGGACTCACTCGAAAGTTAGACGGCGCCAAATACACTCCAGGTAAGACAACTAAGTCCATGCGGACTTGACCTACCTCATGTTCCAAAAACAGAGCTTTTAGCTGTCCTTTGGACCAAAAATCCATTGCATATGCTAGCAGCTTCATGGAGACCATATTGATTCTGAGAAAGTTCCCAACAAACACAACTCTGTCAATATTCTGGGAAAAAAAAAAAAAAAAAGAAAAGAACAACTAAATAATGGTATAAAATGGTATTTAGTAAAGACTCAATGTTCCATACTTCACTGTATTCCCAGGACTTTGCAGAGTCAACTTGTTCCTTAGGTGAAATTATTTCAGCATTTCCAGTATGAAGTCAAACAAACTTTAGTGCATTCCATGAGAACAAAAGGGTGAGATTCTGGCTGGGCGAACTAGAGACTTCTACTGGGCTTATTTACAGGTGTTACGTCAGACTGACTTAGGCCTGATATGAAATTCAGCTACTAACACACATATATAAAACTGTAACTGGAGTTCAAGTTCAGCTAAATTTGCCTTTGCATTCCCTTCAATTCCCCCAACATTTCAACTATAAAATATTATTATTATCAACCCATAAATAAAATGGCCATGGCATGGGTTATTCATCTAACCACTTTGCTCAGTTTACTCTATGCCAAATACCAGAATACAAAATGACACAGTTCCCAGTCTCTATCCTTGGGATATATGGTGGACCATCCTGTTTGGTCAATGTGTGGGTTGAAATATCATAATGAAAAATACGTCTATACTTTTGTTGACATGGATATGAACTTGCATTCTGCATACACACTTAACACTGAGCTCATCCTGTCTACCATGCAGGGGCTGTCACCAGCCACTCACTCACAGAGCCAGTTGCTATGGTCACTTATGTCAAAGGGAAGAGAGTCCCAGAAGATGGCATTCTGCTCTGTACAGTCTATCAAGAGTCTTCAGGTTCTAAGAATATAGCCTTTTAACTGTCTCAAGTTTTGACAGTGTAAATTGATGAGTGCATTAACTACTGTGAATATCTTCTATGGGAAGTGGGGTGGGAGGTGGTTTTAATAAGTTTCCACAAATAAGAACAGTAGCTACAAACTGCCCAGACTGAACTGTGACAAGAAAGACTCAGGGTAAATAACTCAGATTAAAGATGAATTTAATTAAATTTAGGAGTTCTCTCTTTTCCCTTAAAACAAGTGAGTCCAGAGTAGGACTTGGTCAAAGCCCCAGTCCTGCATTATTCTGGTAATGAGCCAGAAGGAATAGAATGGCAACAGTCAGAAGGAATAAAATAGCAATAAAAGCTATTCCTATTTCAAATAAATTCCAGGTGGGTCAAAGATATGACTGTGAGGGCAGGGGGAGAAAGAAAAAAAGAAAGAAAAAAAAAAAAGACAGACTAGGGGAAATCACAGGAGAATTCTTTTTTAAAAAATAACATCGAAATAAGGAAGATATTAACACTCACATATATTATCAAATAAAAAAGCATGAGATAATGTTTCCAGAAGTACATATTGAAGTATATAAGGTAGACTGATATAATCTCTGGGATTTGCTTTCCTATTATGTTGTAAAAAAGAGAGGAAGAGAAGGAGGAGGAGAGAGGAACAAAGGAAGAAGGAATTAGAAAACATATAAAGTATGTGTGGCACAGTTTTGCTAACTATTGAGTTGGGTTAATGGCTCTGAGAAGGTTCTTTATGCCTTTATGTATGTTTACCAATTTTCATAATAAAAGGTTGATACACAACCAAAGCAAGACATTAAATAGTATGAAGAAGGTGAATTGTATGAGATGTGACTATATCTCACCAAAAGTGAAAAACAATGGCTACCTCGAGTAAGGCTAACATTGCAGGACGGGTACAAACAGTTACCCACTTCCCTGTACATCCTTCTGGTGTTTTTAGAACTCTGTATTACCTGTTTGTATTTTCTACTAAAAAAAATGTGAATAAAAGTTGGTGGAGAAGCATTTTACAGGATTCCGATAATCACAGCAGAGTCGGTAAATGTGGCGTCCCTCCATGAAACAAATGAGTTCAAGGCACTGCTAAGTGTTTTGACTTTTGACTCTCACAGGAAACATGGCCGCCATTTCCGGGTGTGCCCACCAGGAGCCCGCGCCAGCGGGATGCCGGCCAGAGAAGCCTTCGGGGAAGGTGATCTGTGATTCCTCTCACTGACCATACTTTGCAACTTCCATTTTTGCTATACTCCAACAATAAATGGTATTGAAATTGAAATCAAAAGTGAAAAATAAAATCTGTCACTCTCCCCTCAAGTGAATATGATTATTGTAAAAAGGCCTCCTGTTGGCTCACTCAAGGTCTGTGGAAAGCAGGGGAAAGGGTATCTACCACTCTGTGAGGCAAGGGACCTTCGGGCTCATTGACCTTTGAGAGTGCACGAGGACAGCCCACAACACACATACTGGTCAGGCCTTGTTTGGCTACTTGGAAAAACTCCCTTTAAAGGTTAATGTCAAAAAATAAACTCCTGTTAAAATGAGTTCTGGGACCAAAGTGGACTTTGAAAGGCACATGTCTGGGATACATTCTTTCTTTGCATTTCGGCCTTGCATTTGAACTCCAACTCACACCGGGACATAACAGAGCTGTGACCCTGAACCACAGATCAGAGACATATTCTACTCGATGTTGTAAAAGAGCACATTTCTCTCAGAACCCCAGGGCTCCAAGGCAGGGCTGGCACTGCCCAGCATCAAGATCACCTCTTGCCCTGTTTGAACCCCGACTGCTCCACCAGAAGGGGACAAGAGGTGGTTTCTGCAGTACCTGTAATGTTCTATCTCTTGACTGAGTGGTGGCTATACAGGTGTATGTGTGTGAAAATCCAAGCTGTCTACACACTTGGGATTTGACTGTCTTCTGTGCTTCTATTAAAATTATATTTTTAAAAACTATTGCTGAGGCGACTATGATTCTTTAATCCTTCTGTTACCTGTTGCCTGTCCCAACCCCTTTCTTGTCTTCCTAACACAAACTCTGAGAGCTGTTGAACTTTACATGCCTTGGGTTACAGAAAAGAGTTCTAGCTTCCCAGAGGAATTTTGCAGTGTTTCAAAACCTGTTCCCAAAGCTTTGCTTGTCCCCAGCTCCACCCCTTCTTGCGCCTGGGGCTCTGGGTGGCCTCAGCTGTAGCAAGCTCTCCATGCTTTGATAGCCCTGTACAATGCTGCTTGAACTCCATGCCACAAGGCAACACTGTAAAGAAGCTGAAAGCAGAGAGAATATCAAATATTGCGAGCAGAATGCCTTACCTGCAATTATTTGCAAGGTTGCACCAAACTCTTCCTCACACTTCGGTAGGTGGGTAGTAATGATGATGGTCAGAGAGGTTATGGTATGGGTTGTGATTTTACCTGGATCCTGGGTCAAATGGCTTATCATTTATCATCTAGTGCCTACTTAAATATAAGATGCATATTCCTCTCCATTCCCCAAAACACACCCGTCATGTTCTACAAGATGTGACTAGGACAGAGGGTAGGTTTCCCAAGGATCTATCATTTTGTAAGGGTCAACAGTTTTGCACTGCTAAAGATGTGTATGAATGACACAAGGCTTCCTCTGGATTAAGGCCTTACCTCATTCAACGCACACATCCGAGCAATGGAGCCAATGTTGTTGGTGATGGTGACCAGTGTGGCTCGGGCGAGGTCTTCCTTGCTGATGGAATCTCGCTTTTCCTTACTCATCATGTTGCCAAAGCTATGTTGGAAATATTAGCGAGAGTGTTCAAAATCATCCTCAGGCAGGCCCAGGCTTCCACCAAAGTACTGTGGAAAGCTTTATGAATAACTCTTAAAATTTAAATGACCTGATTTGGCTCCCATGTATCACAAGCAGACAGGATTATGATATGGATGGTTGGCTGCCCTTTTTTTTAATAGGGGCAAAGTAGCAGGACTATTAATGGGAACAAAATTTTTTTAATGTTCTCTAGATAAATTGACAAGAATGGAACAGGGGAAACTGTTGCAGTTTTCCAGAACCTTCTTTCAAAGCTGCCCTATTTTGCTTGATGCACAAGCATCAGGGGCTAAACATTTCAATGCTTTGTCAAGGGCGGGAGATCAAGTCTGAGCTCCAGTAATCATAGATACTTGCACCAGGCTGGTGGGTTGACATTTTAAAAATAACTAAATGAATGGCCAGGGTGGAGAGGTTGCCTTGTTCATACACTACTGCTCCTAGCTACTTTGTCTCTACCTTGATGCTACAGCGGATCCTTGAAGGCCAAATCGTTCATAGTCTCCTCCGTAAATGTCCTTCACCAGCTTATCAACATTGGTGCTGTCGCCTTTAGCTGCCATTTCCAGAGCTTCTTCAAAGGTCTCACAACCAGTCAGCAAGCAACATAGGCCTAGGAATGTTCCACCTCCAAGACTGAAGGAACAATAAGGTTTATTTTTAAATTTTACTTTATGATATGCCCATCCAAGTCCCCAACTACATCAAGATAACTAATATGGGTTCATAAAAACAGGAGAAGAAAAACAAAGGGGCACTTGAATCAAAGTGTAGGGTGCAACACAGTCTTAGGGTAGATTGGCTTTGTAAAAAAAAGGGCAGAGGCCAAAAGAACATTAAGGAAAACTTTCCCCTGAATTTAAGAACAAACCAGAGAAAGACTCTCACTGATTTCCGTTGTGAGACCTTCAGCTAGCTGCTAACCTAAGTACCTCATTCAGTCTCCTCACCTATAAAATGGGGCTGAATCAAGAGCTTATTTGGTGGTCTGAAAGCAGCAAATAACCAGAGAAATGACTGCTTTAAAAAAAAAAAAAATGTAGCCAAATACAAATACCTAGAGAAAGAAACCATATGTACATGAAGTTCACAATGCAGAGCCAGACTGACCTAGGGCTGCTAGGAACAGACAGTCCAGAGGCCATATCTTTTATGTTGACCATGACCCTCTAGCAGACATAATCTCACTGAACCTTCTCAGAAATTTCTAAAAGGAAACCACTGATTGCTCACATGCTGAATTTTTTTTCTGGTAGGCTATGGAAAAGGTTATTAATATTTTACTTACTACTCAACAGTTAAAAATAGTAACTCAATGCTCAACTATGTTTTAAAAGCTTTCAGTCGCTTTGGGGAAAATTCCTCTAAAATCATCTTTCCAGACAAAATTAGAAACTAATCACAGTAGTTGAGAATGAATTTCGTTGCATATGAATATCACAGGTATGTGACGGAAAGGAAAGGAGACTGAGAGTAAAGCTATCACCAGTGACCTCCTGGCAGCATGGCCATGGATGTGGGCGTCACTCTGTTTACCAGGAGTAGGTGCAGACGAGTGTACGCAGAAGAGTCAGTTGCTCACATCAGTTTGTTCTCAATCCCAAGAGCTGCTAGCCCTTGGCTTTCCCTTCTGAGAGGAAAATCCAAGTCGAGATGGGGGTTATTTTGAATGTGAATTTGAAGAAAGAAACTTAGGGGAGATAATATTTACTGTCAATAAGCATTAGCAAAAAAGGTGCCAGACTGTAGACAGGCACACAGTTCTCTAAATTACATCTCAAGTGAAACAGTCATAGTTCTTAAGTAGTGATTGTCACAAAAATACATACTTGATGGAAAGGAGAGCTCCTTGTGGGGAATTCGGTAGTGAGGCACCACTGGCAGCCGCTACCTGAACCCACCGCGCAGTACCAGGAGATCAAGAGCTGCATGGACATCACCGCCTTGACAGCTAAGTCACGGTCGAGGTTTTGAATTTCCTCTAGGAAAGCTTATCTTTATTTACATTTAACATGGCGTGTCATGCGCGGTGTCGGGTTCAGGCTGCCCTACAAAGCTTGTGTATTTTAATGGGAACAATTTTTGGTCTACATGCCCTTGGGATTTGTCTCTGTATATTTTTAAGTCTTTTCTCATCCTTCTAGCTGCTTTCATCCACACTGATGTCTCTTTGAACATCAGGTATTCGTATCCATCAAGGCACTCAAAAGCCTACTCCAAGCATAGGCAACGGGAGACATTGGCCGACTTAGAAAGAAGGCGATTCATCAGCTGATGTGTTGGTATGAGTGAGAACGAAGTGCTTTGTGTGACTGGAAGATGGCGGTGACTGCGGACAAGGCATCGGGGCTGCATGGGGAAAGCGAGCATGCACACTGCAGGCACGAGGGAAGAAGGCACAGTTGCAGAAGAGCACTTTAGCCCTATCCTCAACCCGCTAACTCAACCCGCTAATCGATATGGTGCCCTCGCTCACGATCAGATAGCTACTTCTGTTTGTTGCAGCAGACATAGTTAAGACCCTCAGCAGATTGGAGACAAAAACATATGGCTAGAGATGGCGGTTGAAAAGCACCATTATTGTTTGAAAAGCCCAACAACCTCGTAGTGAGGGACTTTAGAGGAAATTAGAAGAAACCTTCCATTACTGAGTGCTTGTGCTCTTAAAATAGATTCCAAAACAATGAGATGTGCTGCGCTACTCCTTTCACTGAAGATTCAGAATTCTTTACATTCCTCTTTTAATCATCTGCACATTACGACAACAGTGTCGGCTGCAGAGTCCTCTTTTTCCCTTGGCTTCTACAATTTATTTGGAGTAGCGTCAGTAGGAAAAAAAAAAAAAGCAAGCGTTGCTCCCTAAACTAAGACGCAATAAAATCACACATAACACGAAACAAACCTTTAAAAATCATATGTTTAAAGGAGAACCAATCTCCCATAATGATGTGGCTCTCTAAAAATAAAAATGTCCCAGGAGAAACTAGGGCATATAGCCTAATAACAAACACCTCGGAGTTACACCTCTCAGTTCACAGTAAGAGTAGCAAACTTAAAGCTGAAGCCATTGCTTAGATCAGTGATTCCCAAAGTGTGTTCCGCACACTCATGTTTGCTGCTCACCGTCATGGTTTCTATCAGGGGTCTTGTAACTTAGATCAAAAGACGCCTTGGCAGAACAGCTCTGGTTGGACAGGAGGAGCTGCAGTCCACCGACTTGCTGTTTCCTTCCCTTCCCGGCCTGTGGCTGGTAGCCCCCACCAGGGCTCCTCATTAACCCTCCGTCTGCTGTAGCACATTTCCAAAACTACTGGTTGAAAAGCACTCGCAGGGGAACTTGGACTTCCAGACAGGATTTGTTGAGGATTGCAAAACACTGGTCATTCATGGGCATTTACCAATAACTGGAATTCATGAGCATGATTACACACGTAATAGAAGCTGAACACCACAGTGAGCTCCATCAGCTGCTGTTAAAGATGATCCGGATTCCTGGAACTTCCAAGTTTGAGAAGCTAGAATTGTGATGGTGATTCATGAATTTGCTAAGTATTAATCAATGAGATGGTAAGTACCTCTAACTGAGGACAGTGGTTAGTCCGTTAGCCTCGGGACTCGCTCTCTCAATTCAATGATTCCTTCTAGGAGGAAACCTGAGGTTTCTTCAAAATGGTACTTTTATGAGGAGATGGCCCTCTAAGGTAAAACCATCTCGGGTGAAATATTCATTTGTCTTTGATGCTCATGACAGTCCTTATAAAGCTGTCAGCTGTAACTCTTCTGCAAGCAAGGAAGCTGAGTCTGTATGCTCAGTGAGAAAAGGGATGCCTGGGGGCAATTAGTATCCTTTATTCTGAACACAGGCAGGATTGTGAAAATGTGTGCGTGGGTGTGGGGGGGGATGTGCACGCCTGTGTGAGCATGTGCCGGGGTTTCTCATCAGCTACACTCTCTTGACTTCTGAGGGTCAGTACTTTTGTTGTTAGGGGGCTGCCCTGTGCATTGTAGGATATTTAGCTGTACTCCTGACCTCTAGCCACTAGATGCCGGCCGCACCCCATTTCCAATTGTGAGGGCCAAAAAACCCATCTCCAAAATCCCTGGGGGGCTCAACCTTCCCTTCCCTGGTGGTGAGTCACGAACTAATGCAGGCCCATCACCGGTCATGGACAGACAGGAGAAAAACAGTGCTCTCCTTCTAAACGACAAGCAGTGCTGTAGAATTTCAGTGCTGGAAACGCCCGAAGAACCTAACTAAGAAATAACCCCTTTGGGGTGCCTGGGTGGCTCAGTGGGTTAAAGCCTCTGCCTTCAGCTCAGGTCACGATCCCAAGGTCCTAGGATCGAGTTCCTCATTGGGCTCTCTGCTCCGAGGAAGACCCTGCTTCCTCCTCTCTCTCTGCCTACCTCTCTGCCTACTTGTGATCTCTGTCAAATAAATAAATAAAACATTAAAAAAAAAAAGAAAGAAAGAACCCCCTTAATGGCACAAACAAGGACACTGAGGCCCAGAGGAGTTAGATGATATCTTCTTCTTTTTAAAATAATGGTTTCGGTATCATATCCAAAAGCACATGCCCCATAGCCCTCGTTCCTTAAGTTACTCCTCCAAAAACGGCTTCTCAGGTCTCAGACCAAAGCTTTTACTTGGAAGTAAGAAACACTTGGAAATTACGTTCACACCAGGATTTCTCAACGATTCCTGACCCTAGATTCTTTGCCCAATGCCGAATCGTTACTAACAGGAAGCTGAGCACATCTGCCCTTAGGGCCTGTGGGCTGAAGAACACGGCCCTCCACCCAGCCTCCCTCACAGGCTCTTTTCCTGTCCAGAGCACTCCGAAATTCCTGGTGAGGCACGCCAACTATTCCAGCATTCAGGTGGAACATCTGAGAGTAAGAAACATTTTTTGGTAAACCCAGTTTGGTTCACTGGTTGGAATGATGGATTATGTCAAGCAATTCATCCTGTGCTAGGTACCAAAGAAATTCCAAAAGGTTCTTCTGAGGCTCTCTCTGACCATCCCAAGCATCCTTTCTTCTGGATTCTATTTTCTTCCTGTCCCCGCCATCCATTTGGCACTCAACCATATACTACCTTTTGCTGTGGTATGTGAGATCCTTCTTCCCTCAACCTGACCAGTTTCCAGCAGGCTAAGGACTAGGTTTTATGACCCTTCCCATATATCACCCTCTTGCTATTTTAACATATCATGCAATAAATCTTTTTCCAGTTGGCTGAGAAGGATAAGATCTTTCTTGGAAAACTGTTGGATACAAATAATCTTTGTATCAACCGGTCTTCAAGGAAGAGGCCTGGGTTTGGGTACAGAAAGGTTCTCCTAGTAGAAACCATGTTTACCTGGTCCCTGTGACTCTTTTATAGTTGTCCTTGGAGTACACTGCGAGAATGCTGACCCCTGAGCCCATGTTCACCAGCAATATAGGGTATGGGTTGTCAAGGCAGTACGGCTTTTTCTGACACAATTCAGGATTTGTGGGGTTTTCAAAATAGTAACATTCCGGCTTGCCGTTGAAGCCAATGGAGTCGACATAAAGCAGGCCCTGAATGAGACAGTCCAGTTCGTCCAGTTTATGGAGCTGCAGGTCAGCAATCTGAAAGAGAACAAAACCTCATGAGAGATGCTATGACCACCTCAGGGGAAGCCCTAGGGGCTTTCAGCTGGACTAAACATGTGTCATTAGCCATAAAAGCATGGAAACATCTTTCAAACTCCAAGTTGCGAAACCCTGTGGATCCTTAATCGCTCAGACACAAAAGCAGCCTTTGCCGGACCTTATGTCTGCCCACAGTGGGATCAGAAGGACAGGAAGTCACCTGGTTGCTAGAAAAGCCTCTAGGGGTGTGTGTAATGGGCTGCACTGGTGGCCCGAAAGGTATGTCCAGGTCCTCCTTTTTTAGGACCCGTGAATGTTACCTGACTCTCAAAAAGGCTCTTTGCAGATGTGATTGAGTTAAGGATCCTGAGATGAAGAGAACATCTTGGATTATCTGTGTGGACCCTAAATCCAGTGACAAGCTTCCTTATGAGACACATGGGAAAGATCTGATGGACAGAGGAAAAGGCCCTGTGAAGATGAAGGCAGAGACTGGCGTACTCTGCGACAGGCCCAGGAATGCCCACAGCCACCAGAGGCTGGAGAAGCAAACTGAATCTGCTCGAGAGCCACACAAGGAGGTATGGTCCTGCCAACACCTTCATTTTGGTCACCTCTAGAACTATGACTGACTATGTTTCTGTTATCATGGTAACTGGTTAGGGCTGCCACAGGAAGCCAATACAGGGTATCACTAAGACCAGGGCTCTCCCACAGGGGGAAGAGAGTGAGAATGTTCTGAAAGCAGGAAAAACCCCACACTTGCCCACACATGTCCTGAGCGAGGCATGGTGAGCCCAGGACCTGGGGGCAATAACCTTTGAGCCCACAAAACCCAACTCTCCTCTTTCCTGGCTTGGGCTTTGCAGTTAGATAGACCTGGCCTTGAATTCTAGCTCTATCACTTAATAGAGGGGGGGGCATGGGGCAAGTTATTTAACTTGAGAGATCTTAGTTGCCTCTCTGTAAAATGGGGATATTATCCACCGTACAGTGTTGTTGTAAAGATTTCATGATAATAATATATGCACAGGGACGCCTGGGTGGCTCAGTTGGTTAAGCAGCTGCCTTCAGCTCAGGTCATGATCCCAGCGTCCTGGGATCAAGTCCCACATCGGGCTCCTTGCTCGGCAGGGAGCCTGCTTCTCCCTCTGCCTCTGCCTACCACTCTGTCTGCCTGTGCTCTCTCTCTCTCTCTAACAAATAAATAAATAAAATCTTAAAAAAAAAATATATGCACAAAGGGCTCAAAAAATGTTGGCTCCTTTATGAATAGTGGGCATGGTCCCAAAAGTGTCCTTTCATGCTCCTATGAGACAAAAACTCCCATTCTCCCAGATATAGGGAGAAAAAAAGTAAATGGGGTTGAGTTGGCTATGGGACAGCCTTAGGGGAAAATGGCCACCTGGTATCCTTAAAAGTTTAATTCACGGTCCCCAAAAGTAGTATCACTGCTGGTCCAGACGTTTGGGTTGATGACCATTTCCCATGAACAGTGGCAAAAACAACAAAATATTAATAATGAATCTAATGATCACCAACCTGACACCGAACCAAAGAAGGAAGATAATTTGTAAGATCTAACTCAAATTTTTAAAGAAATATCTTTAAGAAAATAATAGCTAGTATTTATTTTTTATTACACATGAAGAACTAGATCATTTAATTCTCACAAAATCTTCTAAGTAGATGTTTTATCCTCACTTTATGGTTAAGACTCGCAGAACTTAAATAACTTTCCCTAAGTGAAAACAACTAGCAAAAAACTCCCAAGGACTCCTGATTCTTCTCTTGCTTTCATAATACATACTGTTTCTGGGATTTGGAAACAACCTAAATAAGTACTATACTTAGAAAATTTGCCCAAAAAAGGCATCATCTTCATTACAAAAGTTAAGAGCTGGAAGAACACTCTTGACTTCCCATCACTTATCTGAATTTCCCATTCAACGAACTCCACTAAATCTGTGCCTATAAGGGCGCCTGGGTGGCTCAGTGGGTTGAGCCCCTGCCTTTGGCTCGGGTCATGATCTCAGGGTCCTGGGATCGAGCCCTGCATGGGGCTCTCTGCTCAGCGGGGAGCCTGCTTCCCCCGCCCCCTCTGCCTGCTGCTCTGCCTACTTGTGATCTGTCTCTCTCTCTCTGTCAAATAAATAAATAAAATATTAAAAAAAAAATTCTGTGCCTATAGAGCAGAATTAGGTTACCAGCAAGGTGGTGCAATTTTCTTGATACAAAGAAACAATCATTCTGGGTTTTGTTTTTGTTTCTATTTTTTATTTAAAAATCTAATTGGCTCGGGGTGCCTGGGTGGCTCAGTGGGTTAAAGCCTCTACCTTCGTCTCAGGTCATGATCTCAGGGTCCTGGGATCGAGACCCGAGTAGGGCTCTCTGCTCAGCGGGGAGCCTGCTTCCCTTCCTCTCTCTCTGCCTGCCTCTCTGCCTACTTGTGATCTCTGTCTGTCAAATGAATAAATAAAATCTTAAAAAAAAATCTAATTGGCTGTATCCAGTGATTCATGAATTGGACAGCATACCATCTAGCAAGTAGAAAGGAGGTCCCCAGAAACCATCATCCTAAATGACACTAGCTGATAAAGTAAATCTATCTCATAAATGATTCCAAACATTTCATTTTTTACCGAGTGAAAATTTTGGGTGAAGTGCAAATAATTACACACATTTTAAGGGGGTAATACTTTGGGTATAGAACTGCCTGGAGACCTGAAGACGGTGGTGAGACACAGCAGTGTAAATGCTGTCTTTGTCCTCTCCATTCCTCAGCCCCATTAACCTCTTCCACTTACAGCACTAATCGCATTCTGTCTGATTTTCTGTTCATCAGGTGTTCCTGAGCACCATGCTCAAAGGCCCACCCCATAACAATTGCTTAATAAACAGTTGTTAAGTGGGACAGGGGAAGTTATCACTTCTTGGATCAAACCAAACTGAAAAGTAGCAATTTCATCAGCCAATCATGGGACCATGGGTTAACCTGCTTAAAAATTAATCAGAGATCCATCAACAGTATCGACAGCCCATGCCCAGGGCCCAACATCACAAACACAGCCAGAGACACACTGTGTCCGGCTGGACATCCTGAACCTATACTGTGGAAAAAGAAAAACCTCTCAAGGTAAATACACTAAGCACACACAACTTTGATCTGAAAGGAAACACTGTTATCTCATCTTGCTCATCAAATTCAGTTCCAAATACAGTGTCAGTAGCAAAGAGACACCTCTGCTTTACGTTTTACTGAAGTATAGATATTTCTGAAGCCTGGGTCTTGCATTCCCAAACTGGGAAACAGGAACATTCATCTCTTTCACTGAGACCTACAGAGACCCTCTTTAAAAGTCTTCACCATCCAGAGAAGAGTCCAGGTTCCCAAGTGTAAGCTGTGAATCAAATCATTACTGGGATATTCACACAGGCCATCTGCAATTCAGAACAAGGTGGGAATGACTTCTCACACTCTGTAGTTGGTAAATACGACTGAGTGGACTCTGCAACATTTAGCGTGTTCAGATCCTAGCTATAGAGAAACACTCTCTGGGCTTAGTTTTCTTTCTATCAGGAGTAGCAAAAGCAAATGCCTACAACCACAAAAGAGTGAAGCCCTGGGCTAGATGTCAAGTAATAGAACGCACAGAGGACAATACACGCAGATTTATAATTCACCTGCAGCCCATTGTCGCCATGTCATAATGGGAGCCCAGCATAATTAATTAGCTGACAGCTATTTAAAATTTTTTTTGGTAAATATTGCAGGCCAACCAAACGTATCTGTAGGCTGATGCTGACTTCCATCCTATTAATTTTATATGTATTCAAATGCTGATCTCTATGATGGGTCCTAAGTGATGACAGATCTGGAATAACAGATTCAGCAAACATGCCGATGAAGTTTATAGCTCATGTGAACATAACCTTGTAACCAAGGTATGCTGGCAAATGTTTAACAACCAGCTCTCTGGGAGCAAACCCTGGTTTATAGCATTCACCAATTTCTGTGCTGTAAGTGCCCTCACGATGGCTAATTTCAGGGTACCATTTTAGATGATGTCACTAAACACAGAGATGGGAAGACAGGCACACAATGGGCTTTCTTAAGCCAGTAGGAACTGGCCCCAGCACCCACTGCTCATAAGCCTCCTAAGCACTTTCAGAAAATATGGGTTCTGCTACTTCCTACATCATTAAGCTTAAACCACTCCCCAAATATAAAAGCAACAAACCTCAGCTTGTCCTAAGACTCATATAAACTCTGTGTAAATAATGGAAGCTAATAAAAAACTACATGGATCTCATCTGCAGGACTTTAGGCAAGGAAGCTATTATTATTAGGACCCATTTTGCAGATGAAATATATCACTGGGGGTCAGTGGATTGAGTGACCTAGTCTGGATCCCAAGAAGCAGAGTAGAAAAAACTTTCAAACTACAACTACGATGAACTAACGTGCTTGTGCCTAGTACTAAAGTTACTCAAGCAAGTGTGTGGGTGCAGTGGAATTCTCCAATTATAGGGGCCATCAGAATCACTCAGAAGGTTTGTTGAAACAGATCGCTGGGCTCCACTTGCAGACTTTCTGACTGCATTTCTAACAGGATCCCAGGTGATGCTGATGCTGCTGGGCCTTGGACCACACGGTAGTAGGAGTTGAAGAACTGGGATGAGTTTGTGATCCCAGTGAGAAAAGACACTGGGTAAGATCATATACTGTCCCTAACAGCACCTGCCCTAGCTAACTCACTGGGCTACTTTCAAGAATCAAATGAGACGCCTCTGTAAAAATGTTTTGGATACTATAAAGAACTATACATATGGGGGGTGCCTGGGTGGTTCAGTGGGTTAAGTCTCTGCCTTTGGCTCAGATCATGATCTCAGGGTCCTGGGACTGAGTCCCACATTGGGCTCTCTGCTCAGCGGGGAGCCTGCTTCCTCCACCCCCAACCCCCGCCTCTCTGTCCGCCAAATAAATAAATAAAATCTTAAAAAAAAAAAGAACTATACATATGGGTTTTAATTACCCATGAGGAGTAAAATAATTTGGGTCTTCTTATCTCAAGTTGAAATGCACTAGTCCGCGAGTCAAAACACTATTTCCACACTGAAGACTCTAATTCGTGCAGGGAATTCAGTGATTCTGGTTTGCTAGTATTAGGGAAAAAATATGGAACCTAAGCACAAGGCATGTTCAGGATACAACTGTAAAATGTTGTCCGTATGTGCTTCAGCTCAGTCTGTCAAAAATACTAAAGAGTTAAATAGATAAACTTGGTAAAACAATAAAAAGCCATCTCAAGAGATTCCATAGTTACTCCTATGAGGGTATTCTATGGACCTGCCCCAAACCAGTTATACTGCTCCCCTGTAATTGAGAAATAAGTCATCACATTATATTTCAAAAATGAGTAAAATACACATCTGTATGATACCTTACACTTCCCAAGGTGCTTTTGAGGACACTGGCTCCATAAATCATTGGAAGTAGCAGAAAAAGTTATCTTACTAAACTGAGAATAATTTGCATATAAAATAGTTGATTCTGAATTACAAATTTCACTCAGGGCTCTTTTCTCTTCCCCAAGGAGACCTAGAAGACCTGAGAGAGATGAATTTCAAACACATTCTGTGAGTGAGAAATAGGACAAAACCTCAAAGATGGCTTCTTCCTCCCTGCGCCCAATGATAAAGAAGCCACAAACCAGCGCTCAAGGGTCAAGCCAGACCCAAGCGGAGAATGACATGGTCTACCAAACCTCACACTGCCTCAATACCATGAATCGTTCCCTGGATTTATATAGGAGCCAAGCTAATAAATGTTCTTGAATGGTCCACCTTAGATTTAGAATTTCATATATCCACAACTATCTTCCCTCCTCCTGATCATTTTTCCACTATTCTTAACTTTTCTAGATTGTTTCCTCAGAGATTTCTGGCTTAAGAAAGGCCAATTCTTAAGTTCTCACACCTTGAGAAAAATATCATAAAGCCACCAGAAGATCCTTTCCTGTTCCCTAAATCTCATGTCAACCAAATATGATTATTGTCACATCCTGTTTGTTAGAGGATAGGTCTTCTTTGAAAAGTAACTGAAAGAGTCACTTCGAACTTCTAATTAAAGTTAGTCTTAGACCAAACAAAACTCAACAAGGAAAAGTATCTATTATAATGAAGAGCTAGGTGGATAAAAAGGATGATTTTTTTCCCCTATACATTCTCCATTGTTAGAATACTTTGCATTTTAAAGAATACTCTTGTTGAAGTTAGGAGGTGTAGTTGTGGATGAAAATATTCGATTTGGTCCATAAAATACTCTTGGTGGGTTCTTCAAAACAACACTCACAGAAATAGAGACAGGGGATAGCCAAGTCTTCCCCCTGAGGATCACTTTCTTCAATGGTGGGATTCCTCATTGTCTTATCACTTTCTTAGGCCATTTGTAGTTAGATTAAGTTTTCCTTTTGTGTCCCATTTTGATGTATCATTAATTTAGAAGGCTCTTTTTTGCCAGTCAAAGTTTATTTGTGGGGGCGCCTGGGTGGCTCAGTGGGTTAAAGCCTCTGCCTTCGGCTCAGGCCATGATCCCAGGGTCCTGGGTTAGAGCCCCACATCGGGCTCTCTGCTCAGCGGGGAGCCTGCTTCCTCCTCTCTCTCTCTGCCTGCCTCTCTGCCTACTTGTGATCTCTGCCTGTCAAATAAATAAAATAAAATCTTAAAAAAAAAAAAAAGTTTATTTGTGACAGTGACCCTAAAATGTTAAAAGAAGCAGAGAGGAAACAAGGAAGGAAGGAAGGGAGAAAGAAAGAGAAAGAAATGGAAACAAATGTAGCTTTGTTTAGATGAAAGTCTTCTACATGGGGGTCTAACTTAATGCTTGTCTCGTGGTTTATAGCTCTTTCTTATACATTCAAAATTGGATGAAGACTAGTTGACATTATCTGAGGATTTAAGTATATTTACTACAAATGAAAAAGATATAGTCATTAGACATAACAACTACGAACTATTCAGGGTCTGCTGAATATCTTTTAATTAGCTCTAATTACTTAGGTTTTTAAAACACATGTCTGCAAAGCTGTATTATATTAAAAACAGTGATTTTATATAATAACAATGACAGGACTTTATAATATATACTATACTATATATAATATAATATGTAATTATATATAATATAAATCATATTATATATATATAAAACATGCACTGCTTTATTTTGTCAGATTGCTTAATATTACAAAATTAAATATTGATCATTTACAACCAGGTTTTATTTTTCTACTCTGGAAAGAGGAAGAGGGAAGAGCTTAGATTTAGCATACCTAAGGGTTTTAGCACTTACTGTTCCCTCTGCCTAAAACACCCTTCCTGGGATACTGGTCTGCTTTGTTTCATTACTTCTGGTTCTTGCTCCAATGTCACCTCATCACACTAAAACTCTCCCAACCCTCCCTATCCTCCTTGCCTTGCTTCCCCCTCCTTCCATAACATATATCAGGTATTCAGATATGAGATATAGTGGTATGTTCTGTATTTCCATATTCATTTGCTTAATTACTGACCATCTCCCCACAGTAGAATATAAGCTCCTGGAGGGCAGGGGCTTTGTTTGGTTCATAACAGTACTTGGCGCACAGAAGGAGCACATGAACACTTACTGGGTGAGTGAACAGAGGCCTAGGAAAGAGGATGAGAAGACCTATCCATCCTCCCACACTTTGGAAGGATAAGGGCACATCACTTAGCAAACTGACAGACAAGCTACGGGAAGAGATCAGTTCTGTCTTCACTTTGGTTGAGACTAAGCGTGGAAACAGAAGGCAGCCCTTTTCCTTTCTTTTACGGACATGTGCCCCTAGCTGGCCAGGCTGTTGGGCAAATCCTCCGGACTTGCTCCCTGCTCCAGTCTATTCACTAGGTTCCAGCAGCCTGCCTAAAGAAGTAGAGGCTTCCTTATTTTGGTTATTATAAAATATGACCTTTCTCAGCTCAGAACCTTGAGAAACACACTTGCTCACAGCCAACATCCATTGAGTAACATTTTCCCAGAATGTACATTACCCCAGGAGGAACGGAGGCATTGAGGATTGTTGCATAAATGCCCCAGGTCACCTGGGTTCTTCAGGCTCCCTAGTGGAGATGTCCAGATAGGGTGACCTGGAGAGTTCTCAGCACTAGGGCTGGGTCAGCGTTCTCTTCTGAGTTAGAATTGAGCTGACACCCCAGCTCTTACGAGGAGGCACTACTAGAATCCTTTAATCCCTCCTTCGCTTTAGTTTCTTTTTCCATGTAGTACAATAATGCTGTACTTCTTGGTCTCCAAAGGTGACCTTGTGTTCTGATGTCCTAGAACTCCTCCCTCTTCTCTCTACTTTACTGCCACCTTTTTGCAGATGGTAATACCGTGGGCCCAAGAAGGGATCTGCCTCACCCAAAGTCATCTGGCTAGTTCAACCCAGAGTTAACACTACAATTTAGGTTCAATGCTCTTCCAACTATCAACTCAAATTTAATTTTCATGCCCCCAGGGGACGCCTGGGTGGCTCAGTTGATTAAGCGGCTGCCTTCGGCTCAGGCCATGATCCCAGCGTCCTGGGATGGAGTCCCACATCGGGCTCCTTGCTCGGCGGGGAGCCTGCTTCTCCCTCTGCCTCTGCCTGCCTCTCTGTCTGCCTGTGCTTGCTCCTGCGCGCTCTCTCTAACTAATTTTCATGCCCCTGGATCTCAGCCTTTTCAGTTTTAAAACTTTTTGGTCACTGGGCCCCTTTGGTGGGAAAAAGATGCCATGGACCACTCAGGTGAGAGGCAGCATCAAATTCCACAGATAGGCTGGGAAAGGGGACCCAGAAGAAAAAGCCAAAACCTGCTTATCATCAGTCTCACCCAGGACACTGTGCTGGACTCCACTGCCAGCTCTCCTAGAAACTACTTAGTTTGCTTCATTAACTTCCTCATTAATGATAGACTTTATGGCAAGACTGGATTACACTAGTTCCATGACAGAATGCATCAACTGGCACTCCAGGCTTTGAAAACATGTATTTTACCACTTATCTCACTAGATTTTCAACTTTCTGGCAAGACTCACCCCCAAATCTTCCAACCGTTTCTTCTAGAACACCCAGACATTTTTGTTGGACCTAGTTAAACTTCTTTTCTCTTTATTACCTCTATCTTTTATTTCACTTTATTCTGATATTTATTCCCTGTGAGTTGAGGCTGGACAGTACAGAAATTATCTTGACTATAGAGATGGGGAAAGTGAAACACACAGCTGTTAAAAGATGGCTAAATAAAGAGAAACAGGAGCTATCTTATTCATCCATGTCCTCCATGTAGCCAGATCTGTGAAACGTACCGGAGCAGTGCAGAGCTGGTATGGATGGCCAGGCAGGAGACAGCCTTATTCTTAACAACTAAAACCATACTCCGGAAACCTTCCTCACTAATAAAGGAAGCCACCTGCGAATAATAACCAAATGTTTCCTTTTTGTTTCGAGCAAAACTTCTGAAGGACAGTCACAAAACAAAAAAGACACTTAGAGCCAAAAACAGGTAGGCAGCAGTCGTCATTTTTCATAGGATTTACAGGAAGCCTCTCCAGAGGGGCCTACAGAACCGGAATGATGACTACGCTTTTCATGGCACTGTAGCAAAAATCAGCGGAAAACTCTCAAATACTCCAGAAAGGGACTGATATCATCTTATCTTTAGCATACCATGCAGCAGTAACTATAACAAAAATCACGACGATAGCTAATATTCGTGAGCATTTACTAAGTGCCAAGTACATATTTCCTCATTTAATCCTGCATGGAACCCCACTATGAGGTACGAACTATCCAGACACGGGAGGGAACTGAGGCACAGAGAGGTGACGTGAACCAGTCCGGAGCCCCAAGGCTCCAGTCTAGCTCTTTCACACGAGAAGCCGTGATTATGGATACGGGAGAGGCTTCCTTTCCTTCTCTGAGAGGCGGTTTTGTTGTTTAAGGAGCACAGAGCTGCCCTACCATTCTGAAGTCCTTTTCGAACTTGAACGCCCCGCCTCCCGTGGCGCAGAGAGTGGTGTGAAGGCTGGAGAAGTTCTTCTCGCTGCCCATCTGGATGAACCTGTGCATTGCAGAGCTGGGGAAGCGGATGAAATGCAGGTTCCCTTTGCGCCCACACATGGTCAGATTTTTCAGTTCTAGGTGGACGTCTCGGATCCCAGTCTTCCCGTAAGCCGTGTTAGAGGTCAAATACTTCCGGATGCTCTTCAGGTTCTCCACCTCCTCTTGTTCCTCTTCGGCTGTAATATCCTTTGGCTCAAAGTAGACCAATTTAACCAGTGTTCCACCGATATCCATGCCGAACCAGGGGAATGCTAGAGGACAGAAGGAGAGTATTGTTGAATTCTATGCATTTAACAAGATGCTCAATTTCTGCATGTCCAAAAACGAAATGTAGTGGTGTCACATCTGTATGTGCATTGAATATCCAATGCCCCTACCATCAACCCTATGTGCCTAAAAGAAGAAACAGGCAAGAAAGGAGACATTCACCATTTACACGGCGCCTATGATTGTACCCATGTGTGTGTTCAGAGTCTGCCTCTGAGCCTGAGACGAAAAACAGGACAAGGCCCCTAGGCCTGTCTCAGTTCCCAGGGCTTCTCAGGGCTCGAGTGTCTTCCCAAGCTGAGTACAATTCCAATTCTTAAAGATTTAGATCTGCAGGGGCACCTGGGTGGCTCAGTGGGTTAAAGCCTCTGCCTTCAGCTCAGGTCGTGATCCCAGGGTCCTGGGATCAAGCTCCACATCCGCATCGGGCTCCCTGCTCAGTGGGGAGCCTGCTTCCCTTCCTCTCTCTGCCTCCTCTCTGCCTACTTGTGATCTCTACCTGTCAAATAAATAAATAAAATCTTTAAAAAAAAATTTTAGATCTGCATACACCATGGTTCCCAAATGCTAATGATTTTATCAGCATCTCGGCCAAAGGAACAGCTATCTGTTCCAACGCCAGGGTAAAAACTGGCTATGCTAGGTGTACCATGAGGTGTGATGGTCTCTAACCCACTTGGCACACTCTTAGGGCACTTTTCAATGACAACTGTTGCAGCACTCAATATTTGCCTCCAAAAGCTGACTCCGCAAGACACAAGTCCGCTGCTTTAACCTACAGAAGAGGCAGGAAGGAGGAAGCGAGTGGGTTAGGAGAGATGATGACCCTACAGCGGCATAACTCTAAAGAGAACAGCTCCTGTCATAGCTCATTTCTTTCTTCATGAAGCAGAGACACTCTCTTCGCCTCAAAATGGCCTGCTAAGGAGTCCTCCACTCAGCTGTGGGCTAGAATCGCCTTTAGCATCCCGATTCTCCTCTCCTCTCCCACTCGTTCTGATTTAATTCAGGGCTGCAACCTGGGCATGAGTATTTTCTGAAAGTTCCCTCGTGGTTCCAGTCTGCAGGCTTGGGAACTATTAAACCAGAAGAACCATGGCCTCTGACAGGCAAGACCACCAATAAGCACGGCGCCCGACCAGGTCTGCAACACGAAGGCATATATTTGGGGACGAGGGTGTGTGCGCGCGAGTGTGTGCGTGCACATGTGTACATTACATGTATATATATACAAATATATGTAGCGAATCTGCTCGAGATGCTTATCTATAACAGCATTAGTTTCTGTCATAATAATTTTTTTGTTACTAAAAGAACAGGCTGAGCTCCCTGAACCCTGACTTCATTTAGAGGCGACCTAGAAAGTTAATACTGTGCTGTCAGATGCTCTACAATGAACACAGAGCAAACCCGAAATGAGACTGCAAAATCTGGGGTCTCCTTTTTCACTTCCCTCAGCAGACGCCAGGGGCTATGTGAAACTGGAATATTAAAGCTGAGTTTAAAGATATAGGGAGCTCAAATGACTTCTTTCAGGAGTTTATTTTTTTCAGCCCTGGGGAACATCCATCCCTAGTCAAGTTGTACATTGTCACACATCGAGAATATGGCCAGGAACCCGAGGGGGACTTCCAGCAGTTCTTTTATTTGGCCCTCTTCATCAGTGAGTTGGGGAGGGTTGGGGGAGAGGTATATAGTAAGAAGCCATCCCTGCAATGCAGTGTTTTTCTCCAGAGCTTCCCGGTGGTCATCTGAGCTGTAGTCCAAGCCAGCAGCTCCACCCTTGGGAGCAGTCAACTCTTTTTTTTTTTTTAATATTTTATTTATGTATTTGTCAGAGAGAAGGGGAGAGAGAGAGTGAGCACATAAGCAAGCAGAGAGGCAGGCAGAGGTGGAGAGAGAAGCAGGCTCCCTGCCGAGCAAGGAGCCCATGCAGGACTCTGGGATCACCACCCAAGCCGAAGGCAGCAGCTTAATCCACTGAGCCACCCAGGCGTCCCGGGAGCAGTCAACTCTTAACAAGTATAGCAAACTAAAACCCCAAACTCCCCAAAAGATTAAGAGCAGCAGATTCTACAGACAAGACCAAGGTCACCCATGTCCTACTGTAACTGCGGAAGTCTGAAAAGCAAATCCCACAGTGCAGGTTGGGAAGCTTGCTTGTCCTCGCAGGAGATCACAGAAAACCGGGAGCAGTTCTCACCTAACAGTCAGGTCAACTCGAAGATGACATTTCTTGGTCCCGTCTCTAAAACTCACGGTCAGCGTGGCCCACAGTGTAGCTAAAAGGTCAAACCTCAAATCAGGATTCACAACTGCTTCCAATAAAGAGCAGTCAGTGACCAGCTCACTGTCACTCCCTCCACCTCTCTGGGTCTCAAGTCCCTTACTGTGAAAGAAATGAGTGCATTGCAGCAGAATGGTCTCCAGTTCTCTCCATACTCTAAACTTCCTATAAATTCTTTCAGAAATATGTGTACATGTGATTTATATATGCATATATATAAATCAACCACTCGCAATCATGTAGGCTGACCAGAACCCCAGTTTTAATCTCCACTGAAATACTTTATTGGCATATTAACAGGTACCTGGGCTATGCAATCAGTGTTGCAGGTATAATCCATTCTTACCAGACTAAGAAAGACACCTACCACTGGACAGGATGGGGGAAGTTTCTGGAATATTGCTAGGCTAATCATTTGGAAGAACTCTAGCAGCACCTATTAAAATCAAAAGTACACATATGTTTTTAAGCCAGCTAATCCCTCTCCTGGACCATACTTAAAAAGCACTAGTATTTGAGGATAGGTATAAGAATGTTCATTGCATATGACCCAGCGATTGCACTATTGGTATTTATCCAAAGGATACAGACACAGTTATTCGAATGACCACATGTGCCCCAATGTTTATAGCAGCAATTTCATAACAGCCAAAGAATGGAATGAGCCCAGATGTCCACCAACAGATGAATGGAACTACAGGGTATTATGGTAAGCAAAATAAGTCAGTCAGAGAAAGACAAATACCAGGATCTCACTCATACATGGAACTTAAGAAATGAAACAGATGAACGTAGGGGAAGGGAAGGCAAAATAAAATAAGACAAAAACAGAGAGGGAGGCAAACCACAAGAGACTCTTAACTCTAGGAAACAAACTGAAGGCTGCTGGAAGGGTGGTGGGTGGGGGGATGGGATAACTGGATGACGGGCATCAAGGCAGGCACTTGATATAATGAGCCCTGGGTGTCATATGCAATTGATGGATCATTAAATTCTACCCCTGGAACTAATAATACACTATATGTTAACTGAACTGATTTTAAATAAAAAAAGGGGGGAGGAAAAAGAATGTTCATTGCAGCACCCTTTACAGTGGCCAAAAGAACAAAACAGGGGCACCTGTGCTCGCTTCAGCAGCACATATACCAAAACAAGGGCACCTGGCTGGCTTAGTCAGAAGAGCATGTGACTCTTGATTCATGAGTTCCAGCCCCACACTCAGAGTAGAGATTACTTACAGGAATAAAAACTTCAAAAAGAAAAAAAAAAAACATAAAAACAAAAACCTGAAAACAGGGGTGCCTGGGTGGCTCAGTGGGTTAAAGCCTCTGCCTTGGGCTCAGGTCATGATCCCAGGGTCCCGGGATGGAGCCCCACATCGTGCTCTCTGCTCAGCAGGGAGCCTGCTTCCCTTCCTCTCTCTGCCTGCCTCTCTGCCTACTTGTGATCTCTGTCCGTCAAATAAATAAATAAATAATCTTAAAAAAAAAAAAAAAAAAACACCTGAAAACAGATGCATGCCCTGTAACAGGAAAACTGTTCAACAAAGTTTATTACTTCCATACCATGGAATATTGGGCAGCTGCTGAAAAGAATGAATGAGATCTATACCAGTTGCCTGCTATCCCTAAGCTTCTCTTAATGAGAGAAGTAAAGGATGCCCAGAAGTACAAATCATTCATTTACCCTGTGTGGTTTGGGGGGTGGGGGAGGAGGGCTGGAAGGCAGGAAAATAGGTGGAAGGGAGACCCCTATATTCAAGATGATATGAGCCTGCTGAAAGATAGAGAAGGCTATCCCTCCAGGCTGTTAATATCTTTAGCAGGGGGCAGGCTGGGCAGGCTGTATGGGTGGAGGCTAGAGATTAGGGGAGGGGATGAAGAAAATTCTACACTCAGATCATTCAGTACATGCAGAAGTAAAAAAAAAAAAAAGAAGAAGAGCTCAGTGACAATGGAAAACAGGAGACGTCCCAGCACAGAATCAACAGAACAAGCTGTTTGAAACCCAGGAAAAATCTAATTCTGTAGCCTAAATCCAGTATTCACTCAGCCACAGCTGTCACCAGCCCTCGGAAATGAGAGTCCCTTCATGGCTTTTTATTTGGTTGGCTATTGGTAAGTACCAAGCAACTGCAAAGAGGTCTCACTTTTAAAAACATGACAGGGGACACCTAAACATTTCATAAGTTATTTAGAACCCTGCTGTCTTTCCTGCTTCACCTCCTGCTCATTTCAAAGCTTTTGTTGGCAACCCAACAAAATAGTGGGAAAATGTGTAGAGTTCTGAAAATTCAGTTATATTAGCAGTTTTGCTTAAGATAAAAAGGAATAAAGATCGGAACACTGCATTAGTTTAAACTGCAATAGAAACGGCTTTCACTTGCCTGTGTTCACTTCTTATCTTCGTGAAAAAAAAATACTCTTCTATTCACATTTCAATGCTTTTATAGAAACTGTCAGATTTCTGAATGCACAGTTTTACTCATCTCCCTGATATTAAGGGCTACCTAAATCTTACACTTCCCAACCATAAGCCCTGGATGGAGATAAAAGACTAGGGGAAGGAAGAACATCCCAGTGCAGCTATCATCCATGACTCATGTGTTCTTTAATCCAGAATATCCAAATGCTCTGATAAATTCAGCTGAACCACTGATAAGAGTCTGTTCTGTGTTTGCTGGGATTGATGCTGGTTCTAGATACAGAATGTCTGCATTCACCCTCTACTCCTTCAGCCAGATGTCATTTTTTAAGAATTTCTAGAATATTCATCAAAGATGTCCAGCAGAAGACATGGCTTAAAGGATACAAGAAGACTTTCACAACTGATTTACTCATTCTAGATGGTTCCCACCATAGTGAGGTGTGTATAAACGAGAAGCCAACATTCATCAAATAAGGTGCTACAGATAAGCAGTGGACTTTGAGTCCACCTTCTCTCAGCGTATTATAAAGAATCATCATAATAGTAAAGAATAAAAGGAACTATTTCCCAAAGAAATTCTTGCATGGGTCCACCAGGAAACATACACAAAGATGTTCACTGCAGCAATTTTTAGCATTAGAAAACTGGTAACACTGTAGACATCCATTAGTATGCAAATAAAATGCAATATACTTCTATGATGGAATACTATATAGCTATGAGAAGCAACTATGCTGAAGGGACACTGCTTTAATGGTGAGCCCATGACTATAGATCGTCACTCCCAGGCCAGAACTAATTAGAGGCATGAAACCCTCCAGCGCTTTCCCACGATGACAGGAAGCATTCCTGATGTTGGCTGATCTGTCAGCTTGGGTCCTGGGGTGAAGACAGAGACGGTCTTCAATGCACATAAGCATGAGCACGAAATGAACCTTTGTCCTTTAAACCACCAGGCTTGGGTATCGTCTGTAACTGCAATGGACCCTGATCTGACTGCTACTTGAAATGGAGTGACTTCAACAACAACAAAAAAAATCAGGCAGCAGGGAGGGAGGAAATGGATTTTGGAGGCTGCCAAAACATCTGATAAAACCATCATGTGTGATAACTTGAAAGGCAGATAATATACCTGAAGAATTAATAGATTTTGTGGAAGAGACTGAAAGTCAAATGTTAGTAGCATGTGTTGGCTATTGTTGGCTGCATTTTATTTTTTAAATTTTTATTTATTTATTTTTGTAAAAGTAGACTCAACACTTGCCTTGGGGCTTGAACTCACAACCCTGAGATCAAGGGCTGCGTGAGCTACTGACCGAGTCATCCAGGCACCTTTGGCTGCATTTTTAAAAGGTGCGCCTGGAAACAAGCTGAGGGTTGCTGGAGGGCATGAGGGTGGGGGGCTAACTGGGTGATGGGCATTAAGGAGGGCATGTGATGTAAGGAGTACTGGGTGTTACATACAACTGATGAATCACTGAACTCTACCTCTGAAATTAACAATATACTCTATGTTAATTAATTGAATTTAAGTTAAAAAAATAAAAAAGGAATTTACCATTAAAAAAAATGCACCCAGAAAGCACTGGCTGGTTTACAAACAAAAAAGAGGGAATAGGGTCCATCAAGTTAGAGTTGGAGGGTTGGAAAAAGCAGCTGCTTCTCTTCCCCAACAGATAAACAATGAAATCCAGAAATGAGAAAGGCTCTGCATAAGAGAGGACGGACAATCAGGGCGCCTGGGTGGCTCAGTGGGTTAAAGCCTCTGCCTTTGGCTCAGGTCAAGATCTCAGGGTCCTGGGTCCGAGTCCCGCATCGCATTGGGCTCTCTGCTCAGCAGGGAGCCCCCTTCCTCCTCTCTCTCTGCCTGCCTTCCTGCCGACTTGTGATCTCTGTCTGTCAAATAAATAAATAAAATCTTAAAAAAAAGAGAGAGAGAGAGAAGACAATTAGCACTTAGCTGTGGGGTGAGGTTCAAAGGAAGAGAACAGGCTCTCACACTCTTAACACTGTGAGAGGGTTACAAGGGCTCCAAGCAAAGATGCAGTTAAAATCATGGGAAGTTCTTAGTTAATCCATTCAATTAGAATACCTCAGGGAAAAAGAGACCAGAGGTGTGGCTTCCCCACCAAAGGCTGACAGGTTCAAAGTATCATCTATTAAGTCAATAAAGAAATGCTGGAAGAAAAACTACAAAGGCATCCAGGGAATGTAAGTATGCCCAGGACTGAGGTTGGCATATAGAAATAAATGAGTTAAATAGATAGGAAACTTACTTCCTTTTGAAAAGAGTCTTATGGCCCGAGAATGCCTGAGCCCCCAAACCTCTAAAGTCAGCCGAGAAAGCGGCTCAGCTCCAACAAAGGGCATATTCTTGAGTCTCACCTTAGTTGTGACCCAGGAAGTTACTGGAAAAAGCCAAGGCTTGAAGAGAACAATGGATTGGGGAGCCCCTTTCCGAGAGAACAATCAAGACCCAAAGGGACATCCTCTACCTACAAGTCAGGGAGCCCAGGCGGATTTCAGAACTGCTTCAGCATTTTTTAAAAAATTTTATTTATTTATTTGACAGATATCACAAGCAGGCAGAGAGGCAGGCAGAGAGAGAAGGGAAGCAGGCTCCCCCACTGAGTAGAGAGCCTGACTCGGGGCTCGATCCCAGGACCCTGAGATCATGACCTGAGCTGAAGGCAGAGTGCTTAACCCACTGAGCCACCCAGGTGCCCCTGCTTCAGCATTTTAGAACGACTGAGGACCAATGAATGGAGGTCTCCCATCCACCTCCTTTCTGAATAGGAATGTATACTGGGTTTTCCAATCTTTCTTTCACCATTATTTATTAATAAACGACGTGGGGGGGGGCACAGCGGATGGCCTCTTCCAGTTCAGAAGTCTCTGGCTCAAGAGGACAGACATCCAAAGTTGATGTCGAAACCACTTTGTATCACCCCTCCAATTTGGATCCCCCTGCTCATCATCCGGATGCCATGACTTGGGGAGGCTTCGGGACTGTCTACTTTGGGACTGGAATGCCTATATTTCACCTGCAAGGCAATTATCTGGTAATCCAAAGAGTAAATTGTGGTGGTCACTAGTGCTGCTGCCCAGATGTTTCTGCTTCTCTTCCTGCCAGGCTCAGGGGTTCAGATTGCCGCTCCTGGCCATTTTATAATTGAGCTGGGCAACACACCTACCAGTCGGTGAGTTGTGCTTGGACGTGTGTCTGTCACTTGCAGGCAAGAGCATTCATGGCTGCGGTGAGACCAGAATGGCTTCTCTGTGACCAGGACCAGCCAAGCCCGAGATAATGACTGTTGCCTCATCTGGGTCAGAGTGAGGATGAGCCAGAATGGAGCCCCCAGCCACCCCCTCAATGGGCTTATAGTGTGAATGAGAAATAAATCATTGTTGTTCTAAGAAACTGAGATTTGAGGGTTGTTACACAGATGATTTGTGTATCCTGACTAATATGTCCTCCATCAAAATCTGGCTATTGGGCACCTGGGTGGGGCTCAGTCATTAAGCGTCTGCCTTTTGCTCAGGTCCTGATCTCAGGGTCCTGGGATTGAGCCCCGCCTGGGGCTCCCTGCTCAACAGGAGGCCTGTTTCTCTCTTCCTCTGCCCCTTCCCCTCCCCCTACTCATGCTCATCTCTCTCTCTCTCAAAAATAAATAAGTAAAATCTTAAAAAACAAAAAAATCTGGCTTATTTCCCTGGAATCCTCCCTCTCCTACAGAACCAGATCCAGGGACTGTCAGTCTCCCTGATAAACGTGTGGTTGCTGAGTGTTAATAAAAAGGTATGTAGGTCCTGTTGCATTTATTTCTGTCTAAAAATTTCTCCATGGGGTGCCTGGGTGGCTCAGTGGGTTAAACCTCTGCCTTTGGCTCAGGTCATGATCTCAGGGTCCTGGGATCGAGCCCGGAGTCAGGCTCTCTGCTCAGCAGGGGGCCTGCTTCCCCACCCTCTCTCTCTCTGCCTGCCTCTCTGCCTACTTGTGATCTCTCTCTCTCTGTGTCAAATGAATAAATAAAATCTTTTAAAAAAATAAAATAAAAATTTCTCCAAACACAAACCAGGATTGGCAATCTGGTAGTGATTTAAAACCTGTATTTCAAATCTGTATTCCAAATACCGTGGCAAAGATATTTAGAAGTTTTATTGGTAGTCGGTGGCTTTAAAACAAATCCTGTTTCTTAAAGAACTTTTTGGAACACTGGAATAGTTTCTGAGAGGCACCCATGCTTCCCGAAGTAAATTTCAAGGGTTACCAGTGAACTCCAAATAGCATCAATGAGCAAAGACCAAACAAACAAAAAACCCCAACAAGCACAATGCAGAAAAAGTTTCCTACCAGTCAAAGAAACAATTTTAAGGGGCAAGGGAGCCTGACCTCCTCTTGAACAACCAGACAGAGCTTTAAGGTGTTCCTGGTGAGGCAAAGTTCACTAATCCACCAATATTTCTTCCTGTGTGGAAGGTTAGCCTCTGGGCACAGGTCTGACTCAGCAACCAGTCGCTGTCCTGCACAGTTTAACACATCTCTTGAGGTTCCACCAAGTTGGAATTTGGTGAAATAATTGTGAATAGGGAACGGTGAGATTGAATTTCTGTTCCTACTACTTGAGAATAGATTTTTTAAAACATTTTGTTTATTTGAGAGACTATGCCAGTGGAAGGGTTGGGGCGCATGAGAAGAGGGACAAGCAGACTCTGTGTTTGGTGTGGAACCAAATTTAGGGCTCAATCTCAGGACCCTGAGCGGAAATCAAGAGTCAGACACTTAATGGACTGAGCCACCCAGAAGCCTTACAAATAGATCTGTTGAGCTAACTAATGGGTAGAAAAGATATCTGAGGTTTGGATAAGCAACAGGGGGAAAAAAAGACTTTTAAAGCACTGATATTTGGGGGGCTCTGAGGGGCTCAGTTGGTTAAG